>CAUYTI010024323.1:0-33740 GCA_963575145.1 Galago senegalensis | reverse complement strand
CCAATAACATCTGAACAGCTCACTGGGTCTGGGCAGTGGCTGGGGATTCCCAATCAGCTTCAATACAATGACCTAGCCGTAGTCCAGACAAGACTGTGTTGTCTTAGGGCCTGGGAAAAGGTTCAGGCTCCTGGAGATGTTTCTAAACCTTTCATTAAAATAATGCAGTCAGGAAATGAACCGTATACTGACTTTCTAGCCTGACTAAAAACTGTAGTCGATAAGGCTGTTACCCAGCCAGAGCTCAGAGACCTGCTTTTCCAAACATTAGCATTTGAAAATTCCAACTCGGAGTGTCAAAAGGCCCTGGGACCTTCCAGAGCACAAACCGCTCCCTTAGAGTATATAGGGGCATGTGCTGACATAGGAACGGAATCCTATAAGGCTAATTTACTGGCTACTGCTTTACCGGGAGAAAGGACTCACCATGTTATTCAACATTTAACAGATTTAACAGAGTGCTTTAAGATTATGGGTCGCCCTAAGTCTATAAAAACTGATAATACACCTTCTTATTGTACTCATAAATTAAACACTTTCCTATCTTTTTGGAATATTCAATTATCTCACAGTATTCCTTACAATTCTCAAGGATAAGCCATTATTAAGCGTCATCATAAAACACTGAAAGATATGTTAGAGGGGGAGAAGATCTCCTCCTCTTAAATAATAGTCCTAGGTTTCTGCTCACTAAAGCTCTTTTCATGCTTAATTTTCTCAATCTCAGCAATGAACGCCATTGGACATCTCTCATTCATGCACCATCTTCTCTGGACAACAACCTATCTTTTATAAAAAACCTGATATGCCAGAGTGGAAGCCTGGTTATGTGCTGCATTGGGGTCGAGGCTTTGCCCATATTATTACAGAACATCAAGAAAAGTTGTGGCTACCAGCCCGCTGGATTAAGCCTCGACAGGAGCAGGAAACTTTACCAGCACCTTAAACAAGTTTGTTTTCACTAACCTTTCTTCTATAGGACCTTAGCTTAGGCCATTTCATAGTGGAGAAATCCTGGATCAATCTCCTCTGTGGGAACTGGTGCTGCCTCTCCCATGTCCTGCCCAGTCTCAGCAGGAAGCAGTTAGGAGCGGTCAGCGCCCCTTTTCCCTGAATAGGCAGCAGGAGCTTCTATGCAGAGTGGGAGGATTGATATAGGATTTCATTATTTTGGGCTGTATATTAAGCCCCAGGCAAGCTTAGGAGGCATCGTCTAAACCTTGGACGATTAGGACAACAAAGACCTCGAACAACAGGCTTTAAGGTAAAGGTTATTATGGTATCAGCAAGGTAAGAGAATTTCACTTGTTGGGCTTATTTCTATTTCAGTTGGGCACCTAATCTTAGAGTTATACTGCTCTTTGGAAAGAGTCCGAGTTTGCAGCCCTTTCCCATCTGACTTGGCTTCGGGTGATGCTGAACGCTCCCCATGGAAGCGTCATGAGCCCTATGGGTCAGCCCATAGCACATAGTTGAGTGGTGATTAGCACAAAGGGGACAAGATTTCCCCCATGCCTAGTTTGGCTAAAATGAGTTTCCTTTATGTCTGAATTAGCTCTGATGGTGTATTTTTGTTATGCTTATGTGCCCTTCAGTTTCTTTTACACAACAGAAAGAAAAGCTCCTCAGTGAGAAAGATGGAAGAAACAACCAACAGCAGACCTTCTCCATCCAGAAATATCTATGATACACTAGAGGGGGGAAATGTAGAGGACACCAAGAGACAAATGACCTCTAAGCAAGAGGATTTACAGCTGAGGGGTGGACGCTCAGGAGACTTGTCCACAGGTGCTCCTTATGGAGAAGGAGCCTGTGCCCTCAGCCCCTAGTCATTGTTAATTTCTCCCCTCACCTGTGTTGTTCTGGCTCAATAGGAGGTTGCTCAGGGCTACCCAGAAAGTAAGGGCTAGCCCGCCTTCCACAAGCTTGTACTTCTAATCCGCCTCTCACCTGGTTCCTTCCTGCACTAATGGAGACCAGGGCCATAGGAGCCTGACGGGTCGCGACAACTGGGTTTGAACCCTCCACCTCCAGTATATGAGGCTGGTGCCCTACTCCTTTGAGCCACAGGCACCACCCCCATTCATGAACTTCTGAGAAAGTAAATTTAGACAAAACCACAATATAAAGGCACTTAGAGACTTGGCGTCCTTTGTATTAACCTGGATTGAGTGAAAACACATTCTTCTTAGCATAGTATCATGAGAATATAAAAGCAAGAATCCAATAAAGTCAATACTAATATGAAGCCAGTAGATGATCTAATACATACCCATATAAATGAAAAGCTCTATTCAATTCATGGTGGGGGGGCCTGGGGTATGAGGGAGTGGGGAGGGAGGACAGTCATATGCCCTCTAGATCCGAGTCTTCTTGTGAGCTCTAGACTCAAGATCACAGGTAATCTGTTTCTTGAATCTAATTCTTTAGATACTTTCAGTATATCTAAAACAGAACTCCTTCACCATTTCCACCAAGACAATTCTTTCTTTCTCTATGTTAAATAATATTCCTACTTGTCTCACATGAAGGCAAAATTTCAACTCCTTTTGTTCAGCATTTTATTAATATTTGTGGCCGTTTAATATTTGTAGCAAGTACTTTCTCTCAATATCTCATATGCAATCCTTTCTATTCCCTTTACTGTGGCTGTTGTAACTTACAACTTCAAGCTGCATTATAGACCCCAATTATTCAGATTATCTTATATTATACTTTTCTTAATTAAATCGTAGCTGTGTACATTAATGCAATCGTGGGGTACAATGTGCTGGTTTTATATACACTTTGAAATGTTTTCATCAAAGTGGTTGACTGCTTAACATTTTCTTAGTTATGTTAAGACATTTCTATTCTACATTTAGTAAATTTCACATGTACCATTGTAAGATGCACCGAAGGTGTAGTCCCATCAATCACCCTCCCTCCACCTAAACTCCCTCATCCCCTTCCCTCCTTCTTCCTTTTGGCCATATTTTTGGGCTATAACTGGGTTATGGCTTTCATATGAAAGCTATAACTTGGTTCCATAGTAGGGCTGAGTACATTGGATACTTTTTCTTCCATTCTTGAGATACTTTGCTAAGAAGATTATGTTCTAGCTCCATCCATGTACACATGAAAGAGGTAAAGTCTCCATCTTTCTTTAAGGCTGCATAATATTCCATGGTGTACATATACCACAATTTATTAATTCATTCATGGGTTGATGGGCACTTGGCTTCTTCCATGACTTAGCAATTATTAATTGGGCTGCAATAAACATTCTGGTATAAAAATATCTTTGTTTCAATGTGATTTTTGGTCTTCTGGATATAAACCTAGTAGAGGTATTGTAGGATCAAAGGGCAGGTCTACTTTTAGATCCCTAACTGATCTCCAAACATCTTTCCAAAAGGAATGTACTACTTTGCTTTCCCATGAGCAGTGTAAAAGTGTTTCCTTGTCTCCACGTCCACATCAACATCTCTGATTTTGGGATTTTGTGATGTGGGCTAATCTTACTGGAGTTAGATGATATCTCAAAGTGGTTTTGATTTGCATTTCTCTGATGATTAAGGATGATGAGCATTTTTTCATATATCTGTAGGCCGTACGCCGGTCTTCTTCAGAGAATTTTCCCTTCAAGTCCCTTCCCCACCCTGAGATGGGATCACTTGTTCTTTTCTTGCTAATGCCTTTGAGTTCTCTGTGGATTTGGTTATTAAACCTTTGTCGGAGACATAACTTTCAAATATCTTCTCCCATTCTGAGGGCTGTAATGTTTTTTTTTTTTTTTTTTTTTGAGACAGAGCCTCAAGCTGTCCCCCTGGGTAGAGTGCTGTGGCATTACAGCTCACAGCAACCTCCAACTCCTGGGCTCAAGTGAGTCTCCTGCCTCCACCTCCCAAGTAGCTGGGACCACAGGTGCCAGCCACAACGCCCAGCTATTTTTTTTTTTTTTTTGGTTGCAGCCATCATTGTTGTTTGGCGGGTCCGGGCTGAGGATTCGAACCCGCCACCTTAGGTGTACGTGGCTGGCGCCTTAGCCGGTTGAGCTATAGGCGCCGAGCCAACTGTAATGTATTTTTGGTGTTGCTTCAATTACCTGGGGGTTCCTCCTCATAAAATATTCACCCAGGCCAATTTCTTCAAGTGCTTTCCCTGCACTTTCTTCTAGTATTTTTACAGTTTCATGGCTTAAGTTTAAATCTTTAATCCAGTGAGAGTCGATCTTAGATAATGGTGAAAGGTATGGTTCCAGTTTCAGTCTTCTATAGGTCACTAGCCAGTTCACCCAGCAACACTTGTTAAATAGGGAATCTTTTCCCCACACAATGTTTTTAATTGGCTTGTCAAAGATCAGCTAATGATATGTAGCTGGGTTCATCTCTTGGTTCTCTATTCTGTTCCATACATGTACGTCTCTGTTTTTGTGCCAGGAGCATGTTGTTTTGATCACTATCAATTCAGTATAGTCCGAGGTCTGGTAGCGTGATTCCTCCTGCTTTGTTTCTATTTCTGAGTAATGTCTTGTCTATTTGAATTTTTTTCTGATTCAATATAAAATGAAGTTTTTTTTTTTGAGATCTTTAAAGTATGACAGTGGAGCATTAATAGGGATTGCATTAAAATTGTATATTGTTTTGGGTAATATGGACATTTTAACAACATTGATTCTTCCCAGCCATGAGTATGGTATGTTTTTCCATTTGGTAACATCTTCAGCTTTTTCTTTTCTTAGAGTTTCTCAGTTGTCTTTATAGAGATCTTTCACATCCTTTGTTAGGTAACTCCCAAATATTTCATCTTCTTTGGCACTACTGTGAATGGAATAGAGTCCTTGACTATTTTTTCAGCTTGACCATTGTTCGTATATATAAAGGCTACCGATTTATGAGTGTTGATTTTGTAACCTGAGATGCTGCTGTATTTCTTGATCACCTTTAAGAGTTTTGTAGTAGAATCTGTAGTGTTTTTGAGATATACAATCATATCATCTGTGAAGAGTGAAAGTTTGATCTCTTCTGACCCTATGTGGATAAGCGTGATTGCCTTTTCTTGACTAATTGTGGTGGCTAAGATGTAATGTAAAAAGCAGTGGAGACAATGGGTAACCTTACCTGGTTCCTTATCTGAGTGGAAATGATGTCGATTTAACCCCTTTCAATATGATATTGGCTGTGGGTTTGCTGTAGTTGGCCTCTATCAGTTTAAGAAATGTCCCTTTTATACCCATTTTCTTCGGTGTTCTGACCATGAAAGGATGCTGGATATTATCAAAAGCTTTTTCTGCATAAATTGAGAGAATCATATGGTCTTTGTTTTTTCATTTGCTTATGTGATGAATTATACTTATAGATTTACATATATTGAACCAGCCTTGAGATCCTGGGATAAAACCCACTTGGTCATGTTGTATAATTTGTTTCATGTATTGTTGAATTCTGTTTGCTAGGATCTTGTTGAATATTTTTGCATCAATATTCATAAAATCCACCTACCTCTCTCCACGAAAATATTTAAATTCATTATATTCCTAAGGCAGTATCCAGTGGCACCTACTTACTACCCAGAAGTAGAAAACCTAACTCATTAACCTGAACTCTATTATAATTTGCCACTCCATCTTATATCCCATTATCAACACACTCTCCACCAACATCCATTTGCTAAGCCCCTTCCACTTACTTAAGGTACATGAACAAAATATTAAAAGCAAGAGGTTGGAGGATGTAGTCTAGATAACCACATACTTTATTTTATTTAGCTGATTTTATCACTGATGTGAAGAAAAAAAAAAGAAAAAGAAGCCCCTTCCCCATGCTTATTTGGTCCAGAAGCTGGATTATACCTTCATCATGAAAATTGTATTCATATATTAAATTGACATCCCTATTCTTACAAAATGACTTCTCAGAACCTTAATTTTCCTTGCCATCAAAAGCATTAACTTCTCTCCTTCTTTGCATAACAATCTGTCTTATACTTGTATTACAGTACTTAGGTTTTCTCTTATTAATGTCCTCCATGTTGGCTTCTAAGGTCCCTATGAGACTGGGACAATTAGAGAGCAAGGACAATGTTTTCCTCGCCTTTGTTTAATTTATAGTATTTTTGTGGAGAGGGATACAGCAGTGAGTGCTGACTGTATACCTACACCAATTGCTCTGTCAAAACCCACCAGTAAAAAGCCATCAAGAACATGGTTGTAGTCAAACAGGAAAGAGAAGGATGTCTATGGGAAAGGTGAAGGGTTGTGTTCAATGGACTTAGATCTGTGTTGTGTGACTATAAAGAGAGGGGCAAGAATGACAGGCCAGCTCTGGATTGCATGATGTCCAGTAGGAAAGGAGTTCAGCAATACGTTTGGCTGATGTAATCCTTGTTTAGGAGGTGAGCAGAACAAACTCATGCTGGCGACAGAGTTGGGAATAAAGCATCAATACATTCAAAGGTCAAATGTTGCCCTTGAAGTATGTCCTTTTTAGGAACATTTTTTAACTACACTCCAGTAGGGCCAATTTCCCTTTCTTTCTTTCTTTCTTTCTTTTTTTCTTCACATCAGTGATAAAATTGCCTAAATACAATGGGGTATGTGGTTGTCCAGACTACATTCTCCAACCTCTCATACTTTTAACATTTTGTTTATGTACCTAAATTCTAGTCAGTGGGATGAAGTCAGAATTCACACATGCAACTTGTGCAGTACACTTTTAAGCAGAGACTTTTATAGTGGCCCAGATCCTCTGTTTAATTTTCTATGAACCAAGCACACATGTGCTTCTGTCCATCAGGACTGACCATATGTTTCCCAGGAGGAGTAAAAAGATCAAAAGCTCTTACATTCTGGAACCACTCTGAGGAACATAACTATCTTTGTACCCTACATCACTCACCTTCCTCAGAACATTAAATGAAAAATAGTATATCTTCTTTAAATCAGTGAACATTGGAAACTTTCAATTAGAAGAGCTTGCTGGATACTTATCTACTACTACTACTAATGATAGGAGTAGACATCATCCATTCAACAATGAATTCTGATGAGTAAATATTAAGTATGTCTACAGTGGATCCAAGGGTTGCTAGCTGGATTGTGTGCATTATTTATTTCCTTTTTAACCTTCTATTATGTGGTTTGCTAAGTATTTGTGACAAATTTGGAGACCATAAGCATACATACTGCATACTAAGAAGAAATAAAAAATTTAAAGAACTGATAGTTTCATTATACAAATAAATGTAGACTAGAATAGAAAATGAGAAGGGGAGTCTCTTTCATGCTTTGGTATTTGATGAAAAAAGTTTTACCTGTTTTTGTCAAATTTGCATTCTTGAAGTGGGAACTGTGAATTTGGATGGTGTTACGGTCTGAGTGCTTATGTAATCTGTGGTCATGACTCTGAACATACCCCCATCACATCTGAATGTTTATGCACCCCCAAAATGCATATGTTGACTCCTCACTCCTGGGGTGATAGTGTTAGTAGGGGGGCTTTTGAGACGTGGATATTTCATGGAGATGGAGCCTTCATGGATGGAATTATGGTCCTGATGCAGGAAGCCTTAGAAAGCACTCACTCCCATCCCATCCCCTGAGACACAGCAAGAAGGATCTACAAACCAGGAATGAGTTCTCTCTGGACATCAAATCTGCTAGAGCTCTTTGGTGTTGGAACTTTCTGCCTCTAAAATTGTGAAAAACAACTTTCTTCTTTTTTATAAGCAGACTAAGATAGATGAGGAAGAGCCAGTTCATTTCAAATACTTGGAGAACTTCTAATAAGTTGATATTTGAAAATTGTCCTCTTGGCTTGGCACCTGTGGCTCAAGCAGCTAAGGCACCAGCCACATACACCTAAGGTGGCGGGTTCGAATCCTCAGCCTGGGCCCGCCAAACAACACTGATGGCTGCAACCAAAAAATGGCCAGGCATTGTGGTGGGTGCCTGTAGTCCCAGCTTCTTGGGAGGCTGAGACAGGAGACTCACTTGAGCCCAGGAGTTGGAGGTTGCTATGAGCTGTGATGCCATGGCACTCCACCCAGGGGGATAGCTTGAGGCTCCATCTCAAAAAAAAATAAAATAAAATTGTCCTCTATAACCCTCCCTAGAGCAAATGGACAAAGTGGATTGCTATTTAGTAAATTTTAAATATAAGATGTGTAAAGAAAATTTTATTTTGTCTTTATAATATTATTAGTCCTGTGGCATTCACATACAACAGCTGATAAAAATGAATGTCAGAAAACAATTTTTATAATTATCCTTGTAACTATTGTAAATTTTAAAAACATGTATCACTCCTGAAAACAGTCCTACAACTTCCAAATTATCAACAGTTTTCTTTACCAATTTCCACATTGTATCTGAGGGCATTAGTTATAGGAAATAGCACTTTTTAGGTATGAAATATTCACATAATGGAAATAACTAATAAAAAAGATTAAATATACTAAAAAATTAAAGTAAACAGGCCATCTTTTCTCTGTAATGGGTATTAACTTATAAGTTTCTGAAATATAAGTTCCACAAGGAACTGTAAAAATAAATAAAAATAAAGTGACCGAGGACTCCTCCATAATTAAGATGATTTTCCTAGTACTGTGAGATTTACCTATTTTCAATTAAATATTTATTGGAAACTTAAAGCCCTATTTCATTGGCAAATAACTTTAGAACCCTGAAATCAGGTTAGAAAATTGCCTTTTAAATTCCTCTAATTCCTATATATTTTAAGGATAATCAGTAAAAACTGCATAAAACTCTATGCTCAAAGGACTCTGAAATTAGGTTTTAATTCTAATTATGTAAATGTTTTAACATTACTAGTAAGTTCTTTGTGAAGCATGGACTAAATACTCAAGTTTTTATTCCTTCATACCTATAACAAAATTGAAAAAAAATCTATTAACTGGTCATAACTAAAAGTGAATTTAAATCAATTTAAAAATCAGTATTTTGAAAATAATAAAGCACTCTGTATCAGGGAGTGTCTCTGACATGTGATTTTGTGATTTTTCTACTAAGATTACATCAAACATCTTCTAAGACTCTTTCTAGTATCCATTCGTACCTGCAATAGTTTTGAGAAACATAAGTTTTTAGGCGTAAATATGGGCTCAATGGCTCACTTAACTCATACATTTTCTAAACCAGAAAACAACAATTGAACCAAGAAACCTCTTCCAGCTACAATACTCATATTCACTACGTTTTTAGATTTTTATGATCATTATATCCTATTGATAAGTTACCAAATGCCAACTCTGTGTTAGGGTGGATAAGCAGGCAAATGATAGTTCTAATTTCTATAATCAGTGCTTCATAAAATATGTGAGCCAGGGTACAGTTTGCAAAAGTCTCAACTTAAGCTTTTTATCACACAATAGGAAAATTTTCCAATTAAAGTGAGACCACAAGATATAGCGAAGCTGTTTTATGTTGTTAGTAAACTTCCCAGATGTTTTCAGAATACAAAAGGCAAAGAATACGATACAGCATTGTAAATTTTCCCCAGAATGTCTAAGATTCTATAGCTAGAATACGAAGTCAGGCTAACAGCTGGGATTACTTTAAATTGAGAACATGTTATTTGAATTATATTAAAAGATATTCTAATCCAGGAAAATCCTGTGTGTTTCATGCCACCCATAAAACTTATATTTCATAATACTTATATTTAATAAATTGTTCCAATTTTGCCCACCTGAGAAAGAAAAAGAGCTCAAAAAATACCCACTTTGATAATCACTAGGTTGCTGGCACAAAACTGAAAACTTGCCACCCCAAGACACGTTTTTAGAAGGAATAACAACTTCTTTCACAAACACTGGCTTGTTAAGAATTTATACTTTTCTGATAGATCAATTTGGGTGACATGATTTCTCAAAAAGTAGATGGTTTTATTCAGACTTCAAAATGTCTAAATTCCAGCTTCCATACTCAATCTAGACTGGAAGATTGTAATGCCATCACTTTTATGATAAGACACTTGGGTGATCTGCAGACGCACTGTCTGCAGCTGAGGTCACAGTAAACCCATCAGACTGCTGAAGTCACAGTAAACCTGTTAACTCAAAATCTACAAAAATCCAGGTAAACCCAAGAAGAGGCAGGGTGAGCATTTGCTCCAGCCATTTGGAACAGTTGGATATACACAAGCCAGGAAGGAGGATGCTGAGAAAATGTGTAAAGAACTGCTGAAGCCAGATGTGGACTGTCGTGAGAATATGGAGACTCTGGGACCAGCCATGCCCATGCCGATGGCATCATCCTACCCAGACGTACACCCATCAGAAGCTTCAGCCCTCCTTTATCACTCAGTGAAAAGAATTCCATCGCCCTGAAAAAGTGTCACAGTATTGCTAGTAAAGCTGGTTTCAAAACGTGTTTTCTATTACCCTTGACACTTAACCCATTATCTGCTTTACTATTATAGTAATAGGGAGATTGATAAAAATTAATCCTTAAAAAGCAAATGTAGAAGAATGAAATAACCAAATAGACTTGGGCTGAAATAAAAGGCAAATAAGGAAACAGAACTTGGGGATATGATAAACTTTTTGTGTGTGTGGCTTACCCAAGGAACTATTTATATAAAGAAAATATTTAATCATTCTACTTCATCTGGATACACCTGATATTAAAACTGGAAAATATATATTATTATAAAGAGGAATTACAAACATATTCACCCACAAATGAGGATGCAAGATCCTAAACAGCATATTAACAAGTTGAATTAAAAATTCCTGTTTAAGTAATGGACTGTGGTCAAAATTAACTAATTCTAATAGTAGAATGATTTTGAAGTATTTCTTCTTTTTCTGTTGTCTATAAGATTTGGCATGATCTGTTTTTTTAAATTATCTTTTACTTTTATTTGTAAATATTAGTTGTCTATTTTTTGAGACTGTGGAAAGAAAATAAGTTAACTGATGACTCCATACTGAACCTCAGAGTCAAAGCATTCTATGATAGACATACTCTTACCTGACACTGGGAATGTTACTTTTTTGGGCATCATTATTATTATTGCTCAATATTTCACTGTAGCAATTATCTGATTTCTTTTCTGAATGTATTTATCTTCGTTCATTCTTTATAAGATTTTTGTTTCTAGTCCTTATCTTAAACATTGTTATTGTTATTAAATTTTAAGCCTTTTTAATTTTGTGAAGGCAAAAAGTAGAAACCAAATAAACACATGTATATATAAAAAAAAGAAAAAAAATTTAAATAAATGCACAGTAATTATCTATAATATATTGGATTACTTTTAAGATTCAAAATGGTAACATGAACTATTTTGGTTTCTAACAAATTTATTTTCCTTTATAGACTCTTCTCACCAAAACCAAAACAAACACCATAAATAAACAAAGAGAGAGAGGTAGGGAAGGCTGCATTGAAGACATTTACCTACTGAGTCTTTAAGATAGTAGAGTTAAAAATTATTCTATTTAATTTTATGTATTTTTTTAAGACCTGCAAGTGATCTCACATTACTCTATTGTAATTATTGTGTATTTGTTTCTTTCTCTCCACCATTAAGGCAAAGTTCTGTCCTTGTAACTATTATAGCCCTTATGTCAACAGAACCTGATATGATGAAGTTGCTAAGTAACTCCTGAATAAATAAATTTTAGACATGAAATCTGCCTCATAATAATTATTTTTCAAACTTCCCCTCACATATCTTCAAAAGAGAATTGAGATTATTTTTTAGTATAATATATTTTTGAAAACAATAGTACATCGTCCTGGATAATACCAATTTCCCTGACGTCTGAAGCCCAGACAGGTGCACTGCGTTCCCTCTTATATCTTCT
Organism: Galago senegalensis; assembly: GCA_963575145.1. NCBI lineage: Eukaryota > Metazoa > Chordata > Mammalia > Primates > Galagidae > Galago > Galago senegalensis. The sequence continues at coordinate 21,926 of CAUYTI010024323.1, read as the reverse complement.
TTTTCCTGTCTGTTTTGTACATATCTGTGTGTATTGGCCAACCCTTTAACTAAGACTTTTTCAGTGTCCACACGATTTAACATATGGCCTCAAACTAGTTATCTCATGGCCTATAAAATAATAAATACTAAGTAAACATTTTCAGTGCATTAGCAGGGAACTCTGCTTGTTGATACGTGATTACCTCAGTGACTAAGGAAAAAACCCTAGAGTTTACATAAATCTACACAACATCATAAAATAGGTTAACCATTGAGTAAGTGTATGAGAAGAGAGAGAGTGAAGAGAAAGAGAGAGAGAGAGAGAGATCAGAAGAAAATAAATGTGAAATACAATGAGAAGAGAGCAGAGTTGGAACAGAAGCACTCGTGATACAATTTTCTGAATATTGGAAAACAATGACCATAAATTCTGTTCTAAGCAAGCTAGCAGCCTTTGCCAAATGGAAGCCAGACTCTGTTATAGAATTCCTAGTGTCCATTATGTAACACCAAGCCAGTTTCCAAGAACACTTACACCAGTTCTTTGTTTAAGAGTGTTAGCATATTTGTATAGAACACGGAATTAAACAATATCACATCATCTTGTTATAGTTCCTAAGGTAAGGAGTTTCATGGATTTTTTTTCGTTTTAATGTGCAACCCCTCCCCCCAAAGAAACACATGGTTAGTTCATATAATTAACTCTGTGAGTGGTCAAAGTCGTGGCATTTTGAGGTGAAATTTTTGCGTATCTGGCTTAATCAAAGTATGTATATTGGAACAGTTAAGTGACCTGTTTTCAATGTTCACTTCACCTACACTTTCTCTATACCCTGGCACCCCAAACCACCTTCTTATCCTAATCTATACTTGTGAAAATTAACAAATGAAAAAATATTCTAAACAATCCCCCACTGATTCATAGTCAGGGCCACCTGACTGTAAACGGAATCATGTTTGTGCAGCTCCTACATTTGATCAGACTTTCTATCTAACATCTTGCAAAATCAAGGGAGTCTGACAAGGGCGTACTTGAATTTCACCCTCCTGGGCATTTCTTGCTCTCTGGTCCCCAAAATGAAGAATAGATACGGTTGAATAGCAATCGTTCAACTATATAACGATATATCAGGAATCTCAGTGTGTTGTGCGAGTGGGAGAGGGGTGTTGTGTTCAAAGGAGTGCCAGTCCTGGTGATCTAAATCTGAATCCTGATAACATCCTTTCTTAAATAAAATAATTTATTTTATTCTTCCTTAGAACAGGCATTTGAGGAGAAGAGGAAGAAAGGAAGCTGGGAAACAAGTTTAATAGAATGCACATATTAAGTTTATGCATTATCCTGAGAAAAAGGATTAAAACAGTAGATTGAGGCAACATCTTCGATATGAGAAAAAGTAATATTGAGGGCAACACCTGTGGCTCAAAGTTACTAGCCCCATATGCCGGAGGTGGCGGGTTCAAACCCAGCCCTGGCCAAAAAAAAAAAAAAGTAACATTGAGAATTTGGGTTAAACTTGAAAACGAAGATATTAAGAGATATGATCAAACTGAAAAAATAAAAAAAGACTAGCCCCTGTTATCTTTTGTTGTTGATTTAAAAAAAATTCAATATAAATTGTATATATTTAAAGTACAGGACCTAAACGTACAATTATTTGCACAATTTAAAATAAAAACCATGAATGAACATTTGATTGCATTGATCCTTAAAAAACCCATATCTCAAAGACACCACTTGCCCTAAAGAGAAATAATTGAATATAAACATGATTATTTCTAACTGTAATTAGCTGAAGTTTAAAAATTTATGAGAAAATGGAATTATTTCAATCAAAAGTGGCAAAACAAAGCTTGATAAATTTATTTTCAATTATAATTTAAGGACATGGAAAGCAATCCATTTTTTTAATTTATTTTTATTATGGGTACATAATACGTACTTTTGTAGGTTACACGTGATTGATGATGTAATACTTATGTATTTTTATAGGTGATTGATGTTTTGCTAGAGGCATATCCTGTGAATTAATCTAATGAGGGTAGTTGGGGTGCCCACCACCTCAGGTGCATATCATTTGTGTTAGGACCACTGGATTCCCCTCTGGTAGTGTTTTTAAAGTATACCCTAAATTATTATTGATGACATATATTTATACAAAGACTTGTAGACAAATGTTCATAGCAGGTTGGTAGTAACTAAACAAATACTGGGAACAATCTAAACCTCCATTATTGACGGAAAAAAAAATGTAATCATTCAAATGGTATAGTGATCAGCAAGAAAGGAGCTGAATGGAATACGAATGCCTGGTAGGGTCCAAATACACCATTCCAGAATATGCCTCTTTGGCATAACAATTGCTTTATGCTGGACGCAAATGAGCAATGGCAGTTACAGAAAGTCTCTGGGAGCGCCCCTTAGCCGTCTAAAAGTGGAGACTTGTGAGAAATGATCACGGCCAGGAATAACGTAACCCGTGAAACTTTATAACCCTGAAAAGGACGGGGTGGTATGGAGACGGAACAGTGCAAATAACACCGTTTGGTCCCATCCGTCACCTTCCTCTTTGCTACCCTTGGAAGCCTCAGTCTCTTTCCTTCTAAAAATTTATTATTCTTTTGTCAAGATGCAGATCCTAGCCACTCCTGGAATTATTCATGTTTGAAAGCTTATTTGTGTAAGCATGATGTGACAAATACTTTCTATGTGTTTTATCTTTACTAAGTTGTCTTTTTTTAGTCTAATTTACAGGACCTGAACTGGATAACTTAACGTCATAGAGAAGAAAGATTTTTTTCACTCTTCATGCATTCAACAGAATGGTGAAACAAAAGCGAGTATACAAAATATGATTCCAGGTACAGAAAATGCTAGAAAATGAAAAATAAACTATCCTGGCAGAAAGTAGATCAATTTTTACTAGACCACAGGTGATGCGGGGAAGGGTAGCGGCAGGAGGGAAGTATTAGAGGAAAATAACAGGAATCTTTGGGGGGTGATGAATATATTTATTACATTACTTGTGATGTTTTCATGGGTATATGCATATTTAAAAATTTATCAAATTATATGCTTTAAAAATATTTACTTTTTCATATGTAAATTATACCCAAATAAGTTTCTTAAAGGTAAAATAAAAGAAGAAATAATAACAAAATTATTCCCCAAAGTGCAAACCCACAGGAAATTTGAGACTTTTAGCAACTGCTGTTGTGAAGAAGAAAAAAGAAATCATTTACCACAAATTACCCTGGTTAGTTAACACTTTTAATTAGAAATACAAATCTAAGCAGTTAGACCATAGAAAGAAATCAAACTTATTAGCATGGGAAAGAATTGTACTGAATTGTTACATGTACATAAAATGTACAAAAAACAACAAAATACAAGAGATTGAATGGAAAGGCTCCTAGGAACAAAATTATTAAGAATGGTAGCTAGCTACAAAGTTAATGATAAGAAAGTAGAATAATCTTAGAAAGTATAATGGGAATAAAAATGCCTAGAAAATATTCAGGAGAAAAGGTTCTCTACTAAGAACCCAAGTTAGTAATGAAATGAAGAAATGTGAAGGACCCATATAAGGAAAACTTTGGTACTTTTCTCAAAAAACATATGAGAAAACTTAAGTATAGTATTCTAATGCAAAAATCATGCTTCGTTTTGAAAGATCAATGTTATAAAGATGTTGACTGTTTAAGTTGATCAATGAAATCAGTATAATCTCAATTTAAACAATTCTGTGTGTTCGAATGATGCTAAGATTTGCCATAAAAAAATATACATCTTTAAAAAGCTGTAAGAAGATAAAAATAAGGTGTTGTAATGAAAAGTAGCCTTTTCTGGGTGGCACCCATAGCTCAGTGGCTAGGGCACCAGCCACATACACTGAGGCTGACAGGTTTGAGCCCCCGGCCCAGGCCTGCTAAACAACAATGACAAATGCAACAAAAAAAAGATAGCCAGGTATTGTGACAGGCGCCTGTGGTCCCAGCTATTTGTGGGGCTGAGGCAAAAGAGTCACTTAAGCCCAAGAGTTGAGGTTGCTGTGAGCTGTGACGTCACAGCACTGTACCCAGGGCGACAGCTTGAGACTGTATCAAAAAAAAGAAAAAAGAAAACTAGCCTTTTCAGAGGGTGAAATATAATTTACAGCTACAATTATTAAAGCTGATGCTAGCATTAAAATACACAGGACAAAGAAACAGAAATAAGTAAAAACACACAGAGTTAAAAAACTCCTTCTTCATTTATTGTACGCTCCATAGAAACATTACCAGATAATTTTTTTAATGGTTAGTTTTCTTTGGTATTTTTGTTATTTACACTGATGAGTGTGTAGTCAAGTATACCTAACAAAAAATTTGCCTTCTTAACCATTTTTAAGTATATAATTCTGCAGTAAATAAGCACATCCACATTGTCGTACAGGCAATCTCTAGAAATATTTTCATCTTGGAAAACTAAAACTCTGTACACGTTGTACAATCACTCTGCCCCACCCCAGCCAGCGTCCTCCCGTTCACCAGCATCGTAGCCTGTGTCAGAACTTCCTTCCTTCCGGTTTGTTCCTCTGTCCGTCCATCAGTGGACACCTGGGGTCCTTGCCCCTTTTAACTACTGTCAAAGTGCAGCTCCTTTGGGGGGTCCGTTCCTTTCAGATCTGTCCCTGTGGGTCAGATTGTTTGATCAGATGGTAGAGCTGTTTTAAATTTTTTAAAGAACCGTAACTGTTCCATACAGCACAGGCACAAATTTAAGTTCCACCAAACAAGGCACAAGTTTTCTAATTTCTCCCCATCCTTGCCAGCACTTGATATTTTGTTTGTTTTTAATGGTAACCACCCTAAGGAATGTGAGATAGTGACTCACTGGCCTCCCACTTACCTCTTCCTAATCGTTGGTCCTGTGGAACATCTGTCCATGTGCTGGGTGGTCCTTTGTACATCTCTGGAGAAATGTCCACCCAAGTGGTTTGCTCAGTTTTTAATAAGCTGCGCTGTTGTTCGGTGTAGGACATCTTTACACACACATTTGGGAATTTGCAAATATTTCCTCCACTGTGTAGGCCGCCTTGTACTCTGCTCATTCTGTACTTTAATGTACAGCAACATTCTCAACTTTAACCTTGAGTCCGATTTATGTATTTTACTTGTGTTGCCTGCAATTAGGGGTACTGTCCAGGAAATCACCAAATCCAAGGTTTTCCCCTGAAGTTTCTTATAAGAAAGTTAGAGTTACTACTTCTAATTATATCCTTTCATCCTTTCTATATTAATTTTTACATATACTATAAAGTAAAAATCCAATTTTATTCCTTTGCATATGGATGTCCAGTTTTTCCAGCACTTTTGTTGAAAAGACTGGATTCCGTGCACTAAATGGTCTTGACGCTCTTATCCAAATTTATTTAAGCACGAACGTCAGGGTTTATTTCTGGATTATCTGTTCTGTTCCATTTATCATCTGTCTTTATGTTGTTATCACACAGTTCTAACTATTATAGTTTTTAAACAAACTTGAAAGTCAGGGAATGAGACATCATTTTTTTTTTCTTTGAGTAAGATTGTCTTGGTTTTGGCTATTCAGGATCTTTTGAGATTCCATGTGAAATTTAGGATGCATTTTTGTATTTATCCAAAAAGAAAATGCAATGGGCAATTTGATAAGGATTGCGGTAACTCTGAATCACTTTGTGAACTTTTACATCTTAACAAAGTTACATACTTCAGTCCGTGAACAGTAATTGCCTGCCAATTTACTCCTGTAGGCTTTAACTTTTTTAACCCATTTGTAGCTATCATTGTGCTGGTCTTTCATCTCCTTGCATAAGAAAACCACCTGGTATTTTTTCTTCTGAGTGGAATTATTTTTTTAATTTTCTGTGAGTAGGACTAATCTCTTAATTTTCAGATAGCTCACTGTTAGTACACAGAATCAAAACATCATTTTTGTGTATTGAGGTTTCATCTTATAACTCTGCCCAATTTGCATATAAGTTCTGACATCTGATCTAGCAAACACAGATATATGTATTTATTCCCCCCACTTCTTATTTCAGGTCTTTTTCTTTATTTTTTATTACAATACATAGATGTAGGTTGTCCCAGTGTTTTGTTTTTTTTTTCTTGTTATAAGGATAAATTATACAACAGGGAAGTCGGGGCTTTGAGTGGATCCATTCCCCAGATACAAGTGAGGGGCTCAGGAGGTGCTGTTTCGTCCCTTGCCTCCCTCCAACCTTTCCATTCTGAGTCTCTGACGTCCCTCCACTCTGTATTACACGTGTGCTCACCATTAAGCTCCCATTATAAGTAGATGCGGTATTTGTTTTCCCATTCCCAGGACACTTCCCTTGGGATATTGTCTTTCGGTTCAATCCAAGTTGTTTAAAAAGACATGATTTCATTTTTTGTATGGTTGAGTTTAGTAATGTGTGTGTGTGCATCTCACATTTTCTCTATCCACACATCAGTTGATGGGCAGTTAAGCTAATTCCATGTCTTAGAACTGTGAAGAGCGCTGTCATAAAAATAAAAGTTTGTGTGTCTTTTTGATACAACGGCGTCTTTTCCTTTGGGTAGATGCCCAGAAGAGAGATTGCTGTGTAGAATGGCAGCTATACTTTAGTTCCTGAGGAATTCGCATGCTGTTTTCCATAGAATTTAAACTACTCTACATTCCCTCCTTTAATGCTCATTTTTAGTTTTACTTATTTGATTCATTCTTTTTTTCTTAGTCAGTCTAACTAAAGGTTGATCAACTGCTTTGAATTTTTCAAAGAACCAACTCAGTTTTGCTGATTTTTGTTGGTTTATTTTGTTCATTTTGTATTTATCTGTGGCCCAATCTTTATTATTTCTTTTCTTTTGCCAGCTTGGGGTTTAGCTGGATCTTTTTCTCATGCGCAGAGGCACACTGTTGATTTGAGATCTTCTTTATCAAAAGGAGCAGTTGCAGCCATCCATTGCCCTCTTAACGCTGTTTCCACTATATTCTGTAAATTTTGGTGCATTTTCCCCTTTGCTTTTCCCTCAAAGAGCCTCCAGTGTCTCCTGTGATTTCTTCTTTGACCCCCTGGTTGTTTAGGAGCAGGTTGTTTAATGTCCACATACTTGTAAATGTTCTAGTTTTCCTTCAGCTTTTGAATTACAGTTTTATTCCTTTGTTTCTGTAAATGTATGATCACAATCCTTTAAAATATATTTATACTAGTTTTATGTTTTCACATATGGCTGATCCTGAAAAATATTCTATGTGTATTAGAAAAAAATGCTTATTCTGCTTTTTTTTGTTTGTTTTGTTTTTTAATGGAATCTTCTGTATATATTTGTTAGATCCAATTGGTTTATAAGGTTCTTCAAGTCCACCCTGTACTTGACCTTGGGGAATGGTTACCATTTCCCTTATTGAAAATGAGGTAGTGATGTCTGCTAGGATTATTGTAGGGTTGGCTATCAGTCCTTTCAGTTCCACTAATGATTTTTTCACATACTTAAGAGCTCTGTTGTCTGTTGGAAATATAGCTTCTTGGTGATTAGAGCTTTTTGTAATTGATATAAATTTGCATTTATTTTCTTTGCCTCTTGATACTGGTTTTTATTTAAACTCTATTTTGTCTATTAAAAGTATAGCCACTGCTCCTCTTCTGTGATTACTATGTACACAAAATGTGTTTTTATCCATCTTTTTGACTTATCCACATGCTATGATCTAAAGTGAATGTCTTGTAGACGGCAAATAGTTGGATCAATGTTTGTATCCATCTGCCAATCTATGACTTTTGATGAGAAGTTTAATCCATTTACATTTAAGGTAATTAATGACAGAGAAGGACTTACTGTGGCTGTTTTGTTAAATTGTTACGTGGCTCACAGGGTCTCTGCTTCTCATTTTCTCTCTCACTGCTGTCCTTTGGGTTGAGTTATTTTTTTGCTGTGATACATTTGGATTTTGATTCCCTTCGCAGGTAATTTTTCTATAAACCATAGATACTTCCTTTGCAGTTACCCATCAGGATTACATAACACATTCCAAAATTACAGCACTCTGTTTCAACTGATAACAACTTAATTTCAATTGTAATTTTTCAAGAGTAAAAGCTCTACTCTTATCTAAACACAAAAACTCTACTCCCAAACAACTCTGACCCCATATACTTTATTTTATGGATGTCACAAATAACGTCATTAGGTATAGCGTACCCATCAAAACAAATTTATAGTTATTTTTACTTTCGTCTTTTAAATCTCATATTTAAAAGGTAATTTACAAAGATTATAATAGTGCAAGATCTAATTTTTGTCCATATATTTTCACTTCTTAGAGAGCTTTATATTTTCATATAGTTTTGAATTATTCTTTAGGGTTCTTTCGTTTCAGTTTAAATGATTTCTCTTAGCATTTGCTATCACATGATTTTTGGCAGGTTCCAAGAACACACAATGGGTGAAGACAATGTCTTCAATAAAGAGTGTTGAGAAAATTGGGGATCCACAGGCAGAAGAATGAAGCTGGGTCTTTATCATTAATAAAATAAACTCAAAATGGATCAAAGAGTTAAACATAAGGTGTGAAATTTAAAAAAGAAAGAAAAAAGAGGGGGAAAGCAGGAAAACAAAAGCTAGCAAAAACATTGACGGACAACTACCTGACACTCCTGGTGATCATTATGCTCTGGGGGGATTTGACCACAGAAATGCAGGCAACAAAATAAAAAAATAGATTAAATGCTCAGCACAGCAAGGGAAACAACAGAGTGAAGAGAGGACAAAAACAGACAAAAAGGGCACTATTATAATTTTTGTAAGCTTATTTTTTAATATTATATGATTTAAAAGACAAAAGTAAAAATAATTATAAATTTATGTTATTGTGCACACTGTACACAAAAAAGTGATTTGTGACACCCACAGCATAAAGTGGAGGGACAGAGTTGTGGGGAGTAGAGTTTTGGAATCTGTACTGATCGGGAGGAAATATTTGTAGGGGCATATATTAATAATATCTGAGGAATGTAAAGGATTCAATAGCAATAAAAAAAATAACCCATTTAAAAATGGGCAAAAGAACTCAGTGGACATTTCTTTAAAGAAGACATCCAAATGGTCCAGCAGATATATGAGAAAGTGCTCAATCATGAGAGAAATGAAAATTCAAAATATAATGAAATGTCAATTAATACCTGTCAGAGTGGCTACTATCAAAAAGACCCACCCCCCAAAAAGTGGTGGCAAAGATGTGCGCTAAGGACAATTTTTACTATCAGTAAGAATGCATTTTAGTGAAGCTACTATGGGAAATTGTATGAGATCCCTAAAAGCACTATAAGTAGAATTATGTGATCCACCAGTCCCACTTCAGGCTGTATATTGTAAGGAGCTGAATTCAGCGTGTTCATTGCAACATTGTTCACAATTGACACTAGATTCAATATGAGTGTCTATCCAAGGATGAGTGGATAAGAAAAGTTAAGATGCAAAACTATTCAGATTTAGAAAAGGAGAAAACTCTGCCATTTGCAGCAACACGGATGACATTTGAGGACATTATAGTAACTAAAATAAGCCCAGCACAAAAGGTAAGTATTGGATGTTTTTATTTATTTATGGTTCTAAAGCAACTGAACTCATAGAAGCAGGGCACAGAATGATAGGTACCAAAGGCTAGGGGTTGGGTTACATGAGGATATTAGTATTTAACGTGACAAATATACTTAGTAGCTGTATTAAGTCATCACACAGTATATTCATATATAATAAGATCACCCTATACTCCTAAATATATAAAATTCAAAAGTCAATTTAAAAGCTTAAAAAAGTTCATCTCATTTATTTTTGATTTGATGATGCGTGGATATATCACATGACTTCTTTCACGTGATAAAAACTTGCTAAATGCTGAGCTCTCTGCTAAGTGGCAGAAATTAAATGAGAAGTGAGTCTGCCCCAAAGGTGAATGAATGCTCTCCAAAAAAGTGAAACAGAGCAGCTAAACCTGGCCTGGCAACATCAGAGGCAGGATTACAAACTGACAACTTAGAGGTTAAGAAAAAGCAACTTAAGTAGCAGAGTTTTCAAGGTTATGTCATTGAGACAGGAGAAATTGCTATTACTGTGTTACACTAACCTATTAAAACGTGAAATACTATGCTAGTTAGTAAACTGTGTCTTTCCAGTAATATTCAACAGATTTGTTTAAACTTCTACTGATTGGAAGGGAAGGGATGAAGATGGACCATGCCTGAGGTCTGAGAAAAGAGGGACCTTTATTCTGTTCATTGATATGGAAAGAATGGAAACCAAAGACTATTACTGCAGTTAGTATAAAATCTAAAGTCCAGCCAAGCGAGACTAGTTTAATAACAATTGGGAGCACATTGTTTACAAGAATGAACTATTTCAAGTAAGGTACTATGATTTGTACTTATATTTATTTTTTTGCATATGAAGAGTTCAAATATTGACCACAATAATTCAGAAAATCATATATACCTAACAGAAAAAATATAACTGTATTACTGTAATTTTGCTATAATATGCTATAATTAAATATTTAGATAAAATACAATGTGAAAAGACATGTGTGATTTTTATAACTAACTTCCCGCTGAGAAACAAAACAGTTTGGATTAATGACACAAAGTTCATGGTGATAAGAGGATCAAAGTACAATAGCAATTCATTCTCGTCCATTAAATTACCTATTTTATTGTGAGTGTATTTGAAGAAAATATTTGAACACAAAGTCCTATTTTCCAATAAACTACTATTATACATATGACTTTGGAATTAAAAGGAATATATGTGGGCTTTCTAGAAATTACGCAGCCATGTAATATGAAAAATACAGACGTTCATGGCTGGGTCCTTTCTGGCCAAGCCTCTTATTCTAATATCCATTTAATATATCCTAACTTCCCTCATTCATTTTGTTAAGAACTTGCTATTTTTTAGGTCTTGGGCCTAAATCAGTAAGAAGAAGAAGAAGAAGAAGATCTCTGTCTTTATATACTGGGGTTTATTTTCTCATGCAAATGGACATGTTGAGGGAGCGTATTATACAGTATATTAGAACACAGTAATCAAGCGATGGGGGAAATGAGTAAAGGGTGATTGTTTCTGTCAGGGGATAGCATTCTTACAACATTTTATGTTTTTTAAATTGTCATACATTAAAACTGCCTTTTACTAGCACATACGCGTATGAGGTTTAGTAGCTGTGTAGATTCATGTGATCAAAACTGCAGTCAAGATGAGAACATTTCCATCACCCCAAACTCCCTCGTGTCCCCTGTGCAGTCAAATCTTCCTGTGCCTAAACCCTGACCAGGACTGACTGAGGTGTTTTCCAGCTCAGTAGAATTAGGTTTTCAGGGATCCCTTTTAAATGGAACCGTACACAACCACTACTTATCCCTTTAAAACTGGTATATTTCCACCAGAAGAATTCCTTTGAAATTTATTCAAATTGATGACATATAACAATACTCCATTCCTCATTATTGCTTTAGGTAGTATTTTATTTTATGAAAGGTATCACAGTTTGTTTATACATTCACCTGTTAAATTGTTTCCAGTTTAGGGGCAATCTTGAATTGAATTTTTGTAAAGATGTGGGTACAGATTTTGGTCCAAACATAAGTTTTCCTATGTCTGGCTAATTCAAGGGAGTGAAACTGTGGGGTCTTATGGTAAATTTGTGTTTCAATTTATAAGAAATTGATAAACCAGTTTCCAGAATACCTGTATAATTTAGCATTCTCCCTTGAAATTTCCCTTTCCCTATTCATATCAAATTTATAATTAGCTTCTTTATATCAAAAGAAACTTTGCTAGGATATTAATGGAATTGCACTGAATCCATAGTATTTGAAAAATTGGAAACTATGAAGTCTAGTTAAGCTTACACATAAAACTAACCCATAACAGATTCCTTAGGATTTTCAAGGTAGATAATCAAATCATCTATAAATAAAAAATGTACATTCCTCTTTTCTCAATCTATATGACTTTTTTTCTTTTTTTTTTTTTTAGAGACAGAGTCTCACTTTGTCACCCTCGGTAGAGTGCTGTGACATCACAGCTCACAACAACTCCCAGCTCTTGGACTTAGGCAATTCTCTTGCCTCAGCCTCCTGAGTAGCTGGGACTACAGGCACCCGCCACAACGCCCGGCTATTTTTTTGTTGCAGTTTGGCCAGAGGCCAGGTTCAAACCCTCCACTCTCAGTATATGGGGCCAGCACCCTACTCACTGAGCCACAGGTGCCGCCCTATATGACTTCTCTTAACTTGATGTACTGGCTCGAATGATCAGAACATTTTTTGTAAGAACGGTGAGAATACATATTCCCCCTTGTTGATGATCTTACATAAAATCATTTGGTTGTTGATAGATATTTTTATACATTCCTATCATATTGAAGAAGTCTCCTTTTATTCCAAGTGTGTTGAGAGTTTTTATTATGAATAAATGTTGAATTTTGTCAAATGCATTATTTACCTAGTCATGTCATAGATTACTGATTTTTATTTTTATTCACGTGTTTCTCTTACCCTGACTTCTTTTTAACTTTTTAAAATATTTTTAGGATATCTTTTAATTTATTTACTGCCTTTTTAGTACATTTCTTTCTACACCTTTTGAAGTGGGTTTTATACGTATGTTTGTGAAGCAGGTATACTCGATTTTTTCTTTCTAGCGTGACATTTACGGAGCATGCAATTTGTTGCTGCATCCTAAAACCAAGTTAAAAGTTGAACAAACTGAAAACCAGCAACTCTCCTCAGATACATCAGAGAAGTGAAGAAGTGAGTGAGGTTACAGGGCAAACTGCTGCCCTCCCCCTCCGGCCAAGGTGGAGAAACAAACAGAGCATCAGGACTTAAAAAAGCAGAAACCTCAGCAGGAACCAGGGCAGGGATAGAAAAAAAAAAAAAAACTGGCCTGTAATTGACAAATTCCTGGAGGCTCAGTGTCACAGTTTTGAGTGTTATAAACTCCTAGGGGATCTGCAGAGGACAATCATTTGGTCATTTTAACTCCAGAAGCTTGCCAGGAATAATGGTGATTACATCTCCTCATGCAGGTAACAGAAGTAGGGAAAAATAAATATTTGGAAATACACCATGACGTATTTCATTTTTCTGTTCCTCTTAACAGGCCCTGCCCTCAAGAGAAACTATTTTACCAGAGGTTAACTTACGGGAATTTTTTAGAGCTTGGCTGATCTTGGGGACGGGAAATTCACAACTCCAGCCCACTACAGCCATCCAGTCTACAAGGAGAAACACAGCTTTGATATTGGGGTGAAGATCCCCAATAAAAGGGGGATGTGCAGAGTCATTACCCACAATGAGCAAACTCTTGAAAAATATGTTATTCTGTAAATAGCACTTATTCACTTGGCCAGCACAGAAATTCAGGAGGTGCTTTGGAGGAGCTGGGTCACCCATGGCTCTCACTGCCCTGCAGTTGCTGGCTGATGGCGTGACTGCCCTGGGATCCACAGGTGGATTTCCCTGAGCCAAAAGCAAATTCAACTTGATAGTTGGGGGGTCCAGCCTGGTCTTTTAACGTTGGAAATAAACTTTCTTCTTTGGCCCTGTTCGTCAGGTGCTGAGAGGAATACTCTTCCATGTCTGGAGTTCAATTCATGACCATTACCAGTTTCTCCATTTCTGATACACGTTCTTTTGAAATTGTTCACCTAGACCGAATCGGATACTTTAACAGTTTCTGTCACACTGTTCTTTATCTGCAGGGTGGTAGGCAGTGTGGAAGGGAGCATGCCTGCCTGGAGAGCAAATCACTCCCTACCTTTCCACCTTCCTAGTCCTTAATCACTTTTAATTCTGTGTTCAGGTCAATCACTCAACGTGATGTCTTCCTGGCAACATTAACAGTGGATTTTGTATGCTTGGGGGCCGTGATAATTTGAAGCACGTGAGATCAAATCACGCCCAAGAGAAAATGATACCATCAAAGGGTACAACAGCATGCTGTCCCTGAGGCTGCTGCGGGCTGGACGTGGCACACAGCCTTATAGTGAACATTTTTTTTTTTATATATATATAGGGAGTGTGCATTCTAAAGCAATGATAAAGCTATAGCACAGTAAATACACAAACCAATAATAGTCATTTGTTATCATTATCAAGCATTATGTGCCGGGCATAATTGTATGACCAGCTTTTAGATACCTGGCAGTGCAGTAATTTCGGTTACACCAGAATCATTAAAAACACATGGTTAATGTAGTGTGGAGGCTGTGGAATCCCGAAGGGTTAGGAATTTTTCAGAAATGCCATATTTTCATAAATCTCATAAGAACTTCCAATCTTATGGGAATATCATTGTATCTGCAGTTCATGAATGACTAAGATGTCGCTAAGTAGCACGTGACTATATTGAACAAGTGGGTACCTGCGTCCACAGATACAACTCGTAGGTCCAGTGAAAATAAATTAATACCTGGGCGGCACCTGTGGCTCAGAGGAGTAGGGTGCTGGTCCCATATGCTGGAAGTGGCGGGTTCAAACCCAGCCCTGGCTAAAAACTGAAAAATAATAATAATAATAAAATAATAAAATAAATCAAAACCACTCAAACATTCCTAGAAACATCAGAACACTAATTAATGAACTGGAAGAAAAGGAAATCAAGTAAATTATTCCTGATTCCTTAATATATCTGAGCTTTCCTTGAATTTGGATTTAAAAAGATAATGTTTAAAAAAGCAGCATTTATAAAAGAGAAAATAACTCTGATCTTTGGCCAACTATAAAGGCAATACAAGGGGGGGAAATGAAAATATGTAAGAGGCCTCTGATACTGATTCCAGAACATATGAAGGTTTCAACATAGTACTTTGTAGGTGCTCAATAAACATCTGTGAAGGGATGGTAATGATTAACGTATCAGTGGGATAACACGTGTTTTCTTACTGTAATGACATTTCAGGAATTCTGAGGCTGACTTGCTTGTTCTTTCGCACATGTGTTTATTTCTAAACCCATCATAAACCCTTCATAGTTAACATCACCATCCCGCATGCCGAGGCAACTGGCTGTCCCGTCCAGTTGACTAAACGTTGGTCTGGGAGACAAGAGATGTCGCTAAGGTCCTGGATACTTAGGTTTGAGACTAAGCCAGACTTGCACATTTGCATCAGTTTTCTCATTTATACAATAAGTTCTGTTTTAACTAAAGCTCTGATATTATGTGAGATCTAATTCTCCCAGATTATCTCAGGTAATTTTTAACATATCCTGCCCTTTGCTACCAAAATAAAACATTAGGTCCAAATTCAAGAAATTCTGATTTGTGTGTAATCAATCTGTATTTGTGCACACTTACAGACTAGAATTTAAAAATAACCTTCTTAGATTCTCCTATCTGAGGTAAACAAACAAACAAACAAACAAACAAAAACCACATCCTGAATACCTGGCCTCCTCCTCCCTCTTCCTGTTCTTGGGTCTGTGCATCTGCCTTTTACAAGGATGCAATTATCTTCTCTGGCTCACTAATCCCGTGCATTCTTCTATTCCATCACCCTACTGATAATATGCCTACTGATGCCTGCCAACCATTATGGCAGGTTGTGCGGGTAGGATGACTGAGGAAAGCAGAGGGGAACAGACATTGCATAAGATGCTAACTGTTGCTTGAACATTTTATGGATTAGAAACCACAAACCCGAGTCAGATGTGTCTGAGACAATAATAGAAATAAAAGGCTTGCACACGGAGATTTTTTATAAGAACAAGGATCAGCTAATCAGGTATATATATATATATTTTGACACAGAGTCTCATTATGTCACCCTCAGTAGAGTGCTGTGGCATCACAGCTCACAGCAACCTCCAACTCTTGGGCTTAAGCAATTCTCTTGTCTCAGCCTCCCAAGTAGGTGGGACTATAGGCACCCACCACAATGCCCGGCTAAAATCAGGTGTATTGATGGGGACTAAATAGTAAGACAATTTTAATCATACAGAATTATGTCTGGTCCCGAAAGTTTAACTCCAAAAATCATGAATGGAAGAAAAATAAATAGTATATTGATTTCTTTAAATTATCACCTTTTTTTTTGTTTTTGAGGATAGACTCAAGACACAAGAAGTCATAAAAAAAGGTTAATATGAAAAGGTGTAATTTTAAATCATATCTCCCTCCACATGTGTTTTAGTGATAAATAACATTTAAATTTTTTTTTTGTATTAAGCAAAAAATAAGAATCTTCCATTAAATCAGATTCAATATATTTTTACTATTTTCAAATGCCATTGATTTGTAGCAAATTGGCTCTGTTTCATGACATCAGTACTCAGATGACTTCCAGCAAGGCTAAGTGAATTTTTTGAGGTGTCACGAGCCTACATTTTCTCTTTCAATATCACTAATAGCAAAATAATTTTTTCAAAAGCAGCCAACAGAAGAGAAATCAGCGAAAGCAAACGACCAAAAGTCACGTAACACAGACATGGAGCGAGAATAGCATTTACAACACAATGATCAGACGCAAAGAAGTCCCTGAATTACTAAAAATGAACAAGGTTAGAATTAATTGCTGGAAACATCTTGGATATTTCAGGTGACTTTGTGAAATTACCTATTAAAGGAAAAAACAATCTACATGAAAAATTTAGGCTCTGCAGCAAATGATTTTCAGAAATGAAGACTCTAAATATTTTTTACATTTCGCAAAAAATAAGAATCTTCACCTAAATCAGATTAAATACATTTTTTAGCATTTTGATGGTCACTGAACTATGAAAAAGGAGGAGGAATACGTTGAGAGAGTTATTATGGCAAACTTTTGGAAGCAAAATGAAATATGTAATATTATGTTATGAAAATGATTTCCAATGAGGAAGAAAGGAAAGTCAGTTTGCATTTGAAATCCTTTATATAAAACACTATGCTATATTCTATTCTCATTATTTTATTTGATCCTCAAAAATAAATAAAAGTAAAATCATGAACTGAGCATTTATTCTAGGGTTACATGAGGAGAAGAGGAAGTTTAATGCCCACAGTCAGTGGAGGCCAAAGGCTTCTCTCTCCAAAGGCCATTTTCTTTGTATTAAAGCATGAATAAGTCTGGAGTTTCACCTGTCATATATTTTCAATAATAAATGAGTTCACATACAATGTGGTCATTAATCAGACTCTTAGCACTATCTGAATTACTTGGGTGAAGGTACAGAGTCCGTCACATCACTTCTATTTATAAGGATGCGTTATCTTCTCTGTAAGCCAGGACATGCAGGGTGCACATGTCATAACAGAGGCTAGTTTCCAGGAAGACACTGTGTCCAGTAGCGATTATTTCATTTCTCTAACCTCAGAGACTGGAGATGTGAAAAGAAAGTGACAGCTTTTGAATGAGGCAAAGACAAAAATTCTTATCAAATTACCAAAGTCATGTTTCACAAAATTAGAAAAAATCAATGCTAAAATTCACATGAAATCTCCCCTATAGGCTATTAGATTTAATGTCAATTTTATCATTTTTTTCACACCCCAAATTGATTTGGCTAAATCAATTTTAAGCAAGAAGAACAAAACTGGAGAGATATCATCACGGCACTACAAATTACACCGGAAGACGACGGTAACCCAAATGGCATAGTACTAGCATAAAAATAGATACACAGAGCAAAAGAACAGAATAGAGAATCTAGAAAAAAAGCCACATTCCTCGATCTAACTGATCTTCAACAAAGTTAACAGATATATGCCCTGGGAAAGGATGTCCTATTAAATAAATGGTGCTGGGAGAACAGGTTGCAGAAGAGCAAAACTGAATAAAAGCTCTGACCATATATAAAAATTAACTGGAGATGGATTATAGAGTGAAATGAAAGACCTGACGCAGAAAAACCCTAGAGGAACGCTAGTGAGAACTCTTCCAGAGGTGGGTCTGAGCAAACACTCAGTAATCCTCAAAAGAAAAGACCACAAAAACAAAACCAGACAAGTGAGACTTCATTAAACTAAAGAGTTTCTGCACAGCAAAAGAAATAACAAGCGAGTGAATGGACAACCCACAGAATGAAAAATTTAATAATATTTTCAAACTGTACATCTGACAAAGGGCCAATATTCAAAATCTACAAAAAAGGCACAAAAATAACAAGTCCATTAAAACGGGCAAAGGACACAGCTGCCATTTTTCAAAGGAAGACATATAAACAATTAGACAACAAATGTATGAAAAAATGATCAACTTCACTAATCATCAGATATGCAAATTAAACCCAGAGGGAGAACTTACCCCAACCAGGAGATCTAAAAGCAACTTTTTGGATGAGAGTGTAGAGGAGACTTACACACTGTAGACAGGAATGTGCACTAATACAACCTCTGTGGAAAACAGTATGAAGATTTCTCAAAGAAGTGAAAAGAGAACAACCATTGAATCCAGCAATCCCACACTGAGTGTCTACCCAAAGGAAAATAAATCATTTTATAAAAAAGACTCCTGCACTCACATTTTCCACAGCACTCTTCACAATAGCTGCCATGGAATCAGCCTTCATGCCTATCTGTGGATGATATTGGTATTTTTCATTTCAGATTAACATGAGGGTATAAATGATTAGGTTACAATGATTGTATTTGTTGGTTAAGGTCCCTGTCACTTAGAGCACCCAGGAAGTGGGCCATATCCCCTTACATTGTGCCCTCCAGGTGGGAGGCACACATCCCCCTCCCCCTGCAGCTGAATTCAGTTGAGTTTTTCTCTGGTGTGTCTGAATAGTGTCCATGGCAGACGCATACCACAGTTTATTAATCCATTTGTGTGTTGATGAGCGCTTGGTTGATCCACATCTTGGTGATTATAAATTGAGCTGCGATAAACAAACTAATGTAAATGTTCTTACGACAAAATGATTGTTTTTTTCTTCTGGGTAGGTGGCTAGTAATGGGATCCAATGGAAGGTCTATTTTGAGTTCTTTGGATTCTCCAACTTCTTTCCAAAGAGGCAGTATTAATTTGCAATCTTACCAACAAGGTAAAAGTGTTCCCTTCTCTTCACATCTGCACCAACACCTGCAGCTTTTGGACTTTGTGAGGCATCCACAGATGATTAGATCAAGAAAATGTGGTTATCTGCAGCATGGAGTGCCACTTAGCCATTAAAAGATAGTGAATTTCTGTCTTTTGCAGCAACATAGATGGAACTGGAGGCTATTATCCCAAGTGCAATAATTCAGAAATAGTAAAATACACTATTTTTTTCACTTATAAGTAGGAACTAAATAAAGGGTATCCATGTGCATACAGAGGGAATAATAGACATTGGTGACTCCAAAAGGTGTGCGGATGGAAACAGGATAG
Source organism: Galago senegalensis (assembly GCA_963575145.1). Lineage (NCBI taxonomy): Eukaryota > Metazoa > Chordata > Mammalia > Primates > Galagidae > Galago > Galago senegalensis. The sequence goes on along the minus strand of CAUYTI010024323.1, from coordinate 2,588 downwards.
GAATGAAAAATTACCTTTTGGGTATAATGTTCACTATTCAGCTGACTGATACTCTAAATGCCGACCCTTCACCACTGGGTAATATATCCATGTAGAAAAACTGTAGTTATGCCCACTAAATATATAAAAATTAAACACACACACACTCAGGAAGAAATGTATCTAAATGCTTCAAAACTCAAAAGCTATAAGGAGAAAATATTGATAAATTAAATAAATAAAATGTAAGTGTTCTTGTTATTTCAAGATACTCCGAACAGAAAGATTACATAAAAAATTGAAAACAATATGGTTATTTATATCTAACACCAAAGGTTATTTTCTGGGATTAACATAATCTGAAAATCAATGCTTATAAAAAACAGACCAATGATCTGATCAAAAAGTGGCAAAACCATGAACTTACATTACCCAGAAAAAATAGCACTTAGTAAATAAACTCATTAACAATAGGAGATATAAAAATTAAAATTGTCAGCTCATGTTTTCCCCCAAAGACACGTGGATAATGGTGTAAAGTAGAATGTTGGAAAATAGTCCTTTCAAATGTGGGTATGAAAGAAATTTCTGTCAGCTTAGCCAACGGCCGTTTAAGAATGCCTTATTATAATTAAAAATGTAGGGCCAAATGCAGCGGTTTATGCTTCTAATCCTAGCACTCTGAGAGGCTGAAGAGCATGAATTGCGTGAGCTCAGTGGTTTGAGACCAGCTTCAGCAACAGTGAGGCCCCCGCCTCTACTTAAAAACAAAGAAACTAACTGGGCATTGTGGACGAGCACCTGCAGTCCCAGCTACTGGGGAGGCTGTGGCAGGAGGATCACTTGAGCCCAAGAGCATGAGGTTCCTGTGAGCTGTGATACCACAGGATTCTACTCAGGGTGACAGAGTGAGACTCTGTCTCAAAAAATATATATAAAAATTTAAAAATTAAGTTAAAGAAGTATATGTTTGTTGGCCTTTAAATTCCACACATAAGTCTTTTTTCTCTATATATAATTATACATATAAAGTTGTAGAACATTACCTACAGTTTTGTTCATAATGGCACCATTTGGGAAGAATCTCTAAATTCAATATTCTGTAACTAGTTATTTTGCACATGTAAAATGTTAAGGATGACAGACTATAGGACATGAAGACTAGAAGATGAATCAGCAGCCCGTAAATCTGTGCTCTCTTGATGTTTCACTGAAACCACTGGCAAAGTCTCACCTGCAGTCATATTTAGTAATTAATCCATTTGTGAGACTAGATAAAATACACAAGAGAGATGAATGGACAACTTCAGTATTTGTTCACACCAATGTTGACAATCGGTAAGAAAAATAGGAGGTAATCAACTACGGGCACCAGGAAGCCGGACAGAAGTCACAGAAACTCAGCTTCTCCTTCACAGGCAATGTTAGTTGAGACACCAAAACTCAGGGCCTACTGCCACTGGGACTGGAAAATAAATCACTGTCATTTAAATAAGCATTGAAGATAAAAGTTAACAGTGTGCATGAAGCAGAAAAAAATAGGCACTGCCAAAGCAAATGCTAATAATTTAGTGTAATGTACAAAATTACCATTTTACTTAAGTGTGTCTTAAGAAGAAAAGCACAACCTGCATTTACATGAGTTTACACTTGGCCTTAGACTGGTTTTTTTTTCATACTGTCCCGTTCTTCCTTTCTTTCTGTTTTCGAATTTCTCAAGCCAATGTATAGAAAACACCCACAGTTTATCTTCTTGTCTTGTCTTTGAGGCTGTTTCAATAGAGGAACTCTGTAACTTTTTGCTGAGTCCCAGGCTTATTTTTTATTTTTTTGTCTAATGTTCTAAAAAGCAAATCACTTTTATTTCAACTACAAACATGGGTACATCACTGGAGTGTTTATTTAATTCTCATAGTTTGTGTCTCAATAATGGTGAGTAGCTTCCAATGATTTAGTGTCGTTTATGGTAAATACACAAAGAGTGCCCTTCTCTCTCCTTACCTACGGGCACCTCATTGCACTGTAGTCTGCTTGACTGGCTGTGTCAAAAATGCGCAAGAGACAACGTTTCTCCGTTGATTGCTGTGCGCTTCCTTTAGGAACCGTCCATTAGTGGCTCACGTTCATGCACAGACTGATTCTGAATTAGCTGGATGGTCTAGGCACTCTTGCCCTCACCACCTGTTGCAAGTAGCAGAAGCTGATGGTCAATCATTTCAGCGGGCGGCTCCCACCTGGGAGCTGCAGAGACTCTGGCTCCCGCCCTGGCCTTCAGTGCCTCACTGAGCTGAGGGGCTGGGGGACGGGAGTACTGGCTGAGCTGCTGCCACCTGGGGAGATTTTCAATACCTTAACTTTAGAGCATCTCATTAAACTTCAATTGTCTCACAGAAGTGAAAGCTGAAACATCTTTTTTTTTTTTTGAGACAGAGCCTCAAGCCGTCCCCCTGGGTAGAGTGCTGTGGCATTACAGCTCACAGCAACCTCCAACTCCTGGGCTCAAGCGAGTCTCTTGCCTCTGCCTCCCAAGTAGCTGGGACCACAGGCACCCGCCACAACACCTGGCTAATTTTTGGTTGCAGCCGTCATTGTTGTTTGGCGGGTCCGGG
>CAUYTI010024322.1:0-20126 GCA_963575145.1 Galago senegalensis | reverse complement strand
TTAGTACACATTGGGTCTTGCTTTTGCTCAGGCTGGTCTTGAACTTGTGAGCTCAAGCAATCCACCTACCTCAGCCTCCCAGAGTACTAGATGTGAGCCACCATGACTGGCCTTATCTTCTCTTTTTTCTTTTTTTTTTTTGAGACAGAGCCTCAAGCTGTCCCCCTGGGTAGAGTGCCGTGGCATTACAGCTCACAGCAACCTCCAACTCCTGGGCTCAAGCAGGTCTCCTGCCTCCGCCTCCCAAGTAGCTGGGACCACAGGCGCCTGCCACAACGCCTGGCTATTTTTTGGTTGCAGCCATCATTGTTGTTTGGTGGGTCCGGGCTGGGGATTCGAACCCTCCACCTTAGGTGTACATGGCTGGCACCTTAGCCGGTTGAGCTATAGGCACCGAGCCATCTTCTCTTTTTTCAAAAGGCAAATAAAATGGAGAAAAAGTTCGTATAGAAATAGACACAGAGCACAGACCTACGAGCATTATAATAGTAATATTTGCACATCTTTAGTTTGGATTTTTATAATAAAGTAACGAATGTTGTATTTTATTATTTAGTGAATTTCGTAAGTAATGAATTTCTCTGTGTTTTCCAGTCTTTCAAAAATTGTGAAGAATACAAATACACATAACACTATGGTAAATGAAACAGAATAATTGACTAAGTAGGAGAAGTATCTCTTTCAATGGCCAGCAATAAAAAACGGAAATATTTTGTTAAAGAGTTAATGACCTATTAAAAATTTAAGTTATTATCTGTTTCACCATGAATCACCTTTTGGTAGATGATGTGTACCTATAATGAGTTTGCTTGATTTTCTTAAGATGTAAATTAACAGTATTTTGACCTGGTTTTCAGAGGAAAGTTTGTGACCCAGAATAACTAATGAAATAGGACATAAACATTTACCTTATTTTTCTTCTACATGTGATAGGTGCCAGACTCTAGGTGTATAAAAGGCCTACTTCATGGTCTCTCAGAAGAAAACTACAAGAACTACACAAAATGGCTGTTGAAGGACAGATAAGACCTTTGGTGTCTCATGAAAGTCTTTAATAAAGACGAAGAAAACATTACAGCAAAAGAAAGAACCCCACAAAACACACGGAGCCTGAGAAACTTCCAGGCACAGCTCTGTGGGTTCCTTTGTTAGCTGCAGTGGAGTCATCTCCACATTACGAACCAACAGCATATGTGGGAGAAATTTTAGTCTCAGGAAACTTTGAGTCTCAGAAAACTTGGCCATGGATTAGTATCAGACTTCCACACGTCCCAGAGATATGCATATAGCCTAGCTTTATCACACACTTTGGTAACTTGAATTACCATGAAAAACATCCATGGGAGGGATGAGGAAAAGTGTCCTGATGGAGGTAAAGGACCAGTAAAATTTCTTGGTGACTGAAGCAAAGTGATCATTATAGTCAGAGGTGACATCATGTCCGACATTCCCGAGGCATATCACAGTCCAGAAAGTGGAAGGGTTCATGGTGACTGAAGTGTAGAGGGCATGTAAGTAAATAGGTAAAGAATTAACAGAAGCCTACTTTAATGGCACTTCTGGTCAACAAAACTATAGTCATAGACTTGAACTTAAAATAGAGGATAAGGAAGTGCTGAGTCAAAGATCTCTCAGTTGTAGACATTGAATTTTAGGTTCCATGGAACATTTTGGTTGGAAATATGTAAGAAATAATTAAAGGCCCAGAATACATAGCATAGTAATTTGCTATTTACTCAGTAAACAATAAACAATTAAAAGACCAGGAGTTCTAACAATTCCGGTGAGAAACCTGTTACACACTAGGAAAATAAAACATTTTAAAATTTGTTTCATGCTGTGAAATTATGTCTGAACAAACTAAACTACTGTTTTCAAGTTTTAAAATCCTCAAAAGAAATGACACTTCAAGAACGGCATTTGCACAAGATCAGGTGAAATCTTGGCTTTCTGGGGAAAAGGAGTTTGCAGTTGAAAGTTCATTATGACTTCTTTCTATCATGCTGAGTCAAATAAGACATTCTCTTTTCTGTCCCAGTTTTTCTTTATCCCAGGATTTTAATAGTCTCTGAAATTAGAATGTACTGAAGTTAAAATATATATGTATGTTCCTGGGTGTGTATGTGTGTGCACATGTGTACGTGACACAATGTATGTGTAATACATACACACATACAAATGCACATACTTATATAGTCTATGAATTTACTTTATCTTACAGACCAAAGGACAAGTGATGCCAGATTTCAAATCTAGCCATCTTCACATTGACAAAACATATTGTACAAAAGAAATTCTCTTGAAACCCCCCAAAACACAAAACTCTATATATTTTCTCCTGAACAATGAGCCAGTTCCTTTCAAGTACTGAATAGCAAGGACCATCAATATTATACGGTGTATATAATTCATCCTTTCCCATGATAAAATATCCAAAAAGTCATCACAAACATCAAAAACCCATTGCCTATGAACTACAAAATTACATATCTAATTTAGAATAGTGGCCTCTATGCCTTTGCAAAGTGCCATGTGTCTGCCAAATATTACTAACTTTTATGTTTTTACACTTCAGCAAGGTAGTCTGAACTAAAAATATTATATTTTATGAAAAAGAATGCGATCTACAAGTACATAAAATATTTGTTTTAAGATCCCACCATGTAAAGAGTGAAACCTGGGCTTCTTTCCAGGCATTGTTCTCTTAGATTGTAAACTATTTGAAATGTAAGGTTTTTCTTCTACACTCTGCCTTCTCTAGTTTCAGAAATATGAGGCTAGAGGAATATATATAGTCTAACTGTTATTACATATTTAAACATGCAAATATAGAGGCAGTATTTTACTTATACATATAACTTTATTTTGAAGTTTACTTTAAAGCAACCTTCTACATAGACGTATATAAAAAGAGAGAAAGCTTATTTGAGAACTGGTGTGCTCTGAATCATGGGAATGATGCTACTTGGTACCCTATTGCCCCATTTACAAAAATACGTATTCAGTCCCTTTGTGCACGCTTCCTAATAGAGATAAACATCTTAGCAAGTAAGGCATATTTATCTGGGAGCAGATTAAGAGCTACCACAGCATCTTGTGACAGGCAGAGCAGCATTCTCACTGAGTGTGCGGAATTACTTTGGGGGTTTATTTAGGATGGGTCAGTGTTTCTTAAGCTGGTGTGCTAGTTAAAAACGTGCAGATTTCCTCTCTACTCATTCTTATTTGGTAGGTCTAGAAATGAGCCGAAAAACCTGCATTTGGACTGCCGTGTACAGGCTAAGCAGTGAGAAATACAGGGTAGTTACCTCGGTCACTATGAAATTTTACTGGTTCTTTACCTCCATCAGGACACTTTTCCTCACAATGAACTTCCAACTACAAACACACAGACTTTACATCACCTGTGTCAGGTTATTTTCTTTGCATTGGAGGATACAAATAATAAAGCATACAGATAAAGCCTGTGATACATGACAGTGTCTGCCTTATTCCCCTATCAATTTCTATATGAAGCTAATAGTAAACAGCAAAAATGAGCAGCTTTAGTTTCAATTTTCTTTGCTTTCACCCACCAGTTGTGGCAGTGCTAAGAGGCATCACAAATTGTTCAAAGAACGATGATCTAAGAGAATTTTAAAAAATTACAGATCTCAATAATCCATTATACTGGTGATAATTAGATATATAAATTTTAGGGGGATAATTAGGTATATAAATTTTAGGGGGACAAAGATTTTATACTAAAATTTACTATGCTAAAATAAAGGTAACTCTCTAATGCAGTGGCAATGTTTTTCTTAAGCTGTTCTTAGATGTGTTCGTATAGTATAGACATAAGAGGGCTACAGACAGATAGAAGGAATAGTTAGTGTTCAAGGAGAGTACAGTTAACAGTATATGATTCTAAATAGGTAGAAGAAAGGACTTGAAATGTCACCAACACATAGAAATGATAAATACTCAAGGTGATGTACCTTTAATACCCTGACCTGATCATTACACATTCCACGTATGTAACAAAACATCACGTGTAACTCATAAATATATACATGTATTAAGAATCAATACAAAATTTTTTAAAAATTAAATATTTTTAAATGTCCATATATGATTAAGAAGACCTGTTGGCATCTAAATTACATAGTCGTTTGTCCCAGCAGCACCCTGCTTTCCTCAGTGTGCCCTTCTACACTTCCTCCCTGGGGACCCTGGGCTTTCCCAATCTCCCTGTCTCAGAATTCTTATCTTCTAACTGCTATGTTCTACCAAATTAGGTGAGGTCGTTGATCTGTGCTGACTAGTGATCGCTAATAAGGTTTTAGCAATAATAATAATTCTGCTAGCATTGTTGGTTGTTTAGAACTTGTCAGTCACGTATTATTTCTTTATTTTCATGGCCAGCCTACGTACTGTAGTTATAACAACCCTGTATATACTCACTCATATTAGTTCCTCTTATGGCCCCTATTTTATAGATAGGATATTGGGATTTAGTAAAATTACATACTTTTTTTTTTGAGATAGCATCTTCCTTGGTGATCAGTGTAGAGTGCTGTGGCATCATAGCTCACAGCAACCTCAAACTCTTATGTTCAAGTGATTCTCTTGCATCAGCCTCCCAAGTAGCTGGGACTGCAGGAGTCTGCCACCACATCTGGCTATTTTTTAGAGATGGGCTCTTGCTCTTGCTCAGGTTGGTCTTGAACTTGTGAGCTGAGGGAATCCACCCACCTCAGCCTCCCAAGTGCTGGCCTTACGGGTGTGAACCACTGTGTGCACACTTCTCTAGAGGTCACACAGTTAATAATCAGCTTGATACAAAAGAGTAGCAGTCACGATTTTAGAGCGTGAGCTTCTAGTCACTATGGTATATCACAGGTACAAAAACTCTAAGCTTTTGTTTTTAAGTAATTAGTAGAGAATGTCTTCTTGGTAAAGATGCTTCTGTGTCTTACAACAGGTAGTAAAATTGTTGAGGGGAGTAAGGGACTCATGACTCTTGAGCTTCCCGAAATTGCTCCCTGTATATAGCTGGATGGTCCAGGTTCTCTTCTATCAGCAAAAGGACGCCCGATGTCTCATTTCTTGATGTGCTAAGGTTCTAATGAGCAGTTTCTAGCAGTTTCTTTCTGAAAACTGCTAGAACACAGAAGATTAAGTGTCCTATTCTTACTGACTTATCAGCAGACAAGCCATCGTCCCTGCCTTTCCCAGTCTGACTCTCCCAATCTCGAACACTCTTTGTGTTCCTCCTGTGTGCCAGAATCTCCAGAGCTACAGCTTCTATTTTTTAATTTCTTAACGTATAAACCTTATTTTGTTCAGAAAGGAAATGTGTTCCTCTGTTGTACTGACTTCACAGACTCAGCAGGCTTAGGCTCTGTTAGAACCCTGGCACACAGGGGAGCCCTGACAGGGTGAAGCGCAATTGTGAATGTTCTCTGAGTAGAGAAGGATGCTGGAAGGATGAAATAGATGGTTATAAAACTGGTCCATTTCCAAAGAGAAAAGGGAAGTCGGGAGAGAGAGCTGGATCTGATAGCCATGGAAGGAGATTTTCCCAGAGGCAGTAATTTGTCACGATTTACCTCATAGCTGGTGAGGAAATTCTTTAAAAAAGATTATTTGTACACTTTAAACACTTATTGTCTAATTTATCAGGATGCATTCTTGAGCCCAAATTCGGTTTTAATGAATATAACTATTACATGATTAGTGCTGTAAGAATGATCTAGGACTAAGTTTTTCATTTTCCTTGTAAGGTAATATCTCCTTTATGTCTAAATGGATATTAGTTACTTCACTAATTAGTATCTAATTCAGGGGAATATTGTCTCCTTTCAATTGACAACCTTATGGAACATTTCCTGATATTTTTCTTTTACTTAAATTAGATATATTTGAAAATAGCTTCTATAATGCGTGGTATTTAGTGGATGGCTATCTGTTAGAAATTGTCTCTTTCTTTATACCTTCTGTACTATTTATAAAATTTTGCTATAATTTAATCTCTAAGTATTTTAAAATCCTAGTAGAGCATAGCTTCATTAAGTGCTTTATTTTTAAAAGGAACATATTAGTTTTCCTGGCCTGATCACCTCCAGAAGGCCTCACTTCTTAATACTGTTGCTTTGAGCATTAAGGTTCAACAAGAATTTTGGAGAGGATACAAACATGCAAACCATTAAAGTGTCCTTTTCTTGTAAACATAACTAAATGTGAACTTGACTGCCATGGACTTTGTAGATAATACCATTCACCAAACCTTTCTTATAAATGTTTTAGAACACTGTTCCCTGCCAATGCCATGTAAATCCCTGAATCAGTAACGCTATCATGATGTTTATTTAGATAAAGTTTTAGAGTAATACATATGCATTTATTACTATTATTATTAGAGATAGAGTCTAACTCTATTGCCCAAGCTTGGAGTGCCCTGGCTTCAGCCTAGCTCACAGCAACCTCTAAACTCCTGGGTTCAAGCAATCCTTCTGCCTCATCCTCACTAGTAGGTAGGACTACAGGTACCTGCCAAAACACCCAGCTAATTTCTCTGTTTCTTAGTAGAAATGGGGCCTTGTTCTTACTTATGGTGGTCTTGAACTCTTGAACTCAAGGGATACTCCATCTTTGGCCTCCCTGAGTGCTAGGATTACAGGCATGAGCCACCACGCCTAGCCATACATTCATACTTAAATTAATTCTCAGAAGTTTATACCTGTTAAGCCCTATCCTCTCTGGATTTAATTTTCTCTTATAATACACTTAAACCTCAGTAATTCTTTTTAAAATGTTGATCTTAATCTGCTTAATGTATTTTTCCCTGATGATTCAGTACTACAGAATATCTCAAATGTAATTCTTACAATAATACTTTGGGGAGCCAGGTGGCAAAAATAATTCAGCTGTCACTATGTTGTACTATAGAAGTAAATGTCGTAACTTAGAATTTTCAACATTAGTAATGTAGAGAATGGAGAGCTCTAAAAAGAATGTATTATCTGAAAAGTAAATCTCCTAAAATGCCGTGATGATTTTTAATTTGGAAAACTTGACTCTAGACACTCATTGGTGACTTTTCAAAGCTTGGCAGTCTGCTGGAAGTAGGGACTATACTAAGGAGAACCATTTTTAAAGCAAAGCTTGAGTTGCCTACATGAAAAATATACCCAATGTTGCCTTGATGTCCATTTCACATCCAAGAATTATTTCATGGTTGAATAAATTAAGTGTTGACATACCAATTATAAGGAGAGTGATTTAGACAGGCAACTGTATAAAACAAAATATAAAGACAAAGCTATTTTTTGCTCTATCCTATTTTGTTTAAGAGTGGTAGGTATTTCTCCATAGTACTTGCAAACAGCAAGCAGATGATGGATTGAAGTCAAATCAATAATAACTATAAAGCTATTTTTATATTTGTAGCTATTGTAAAAATTAAACAATTTTCAAGTGGGTTACTTGAAATTTCACAGATTATCAAACCCTTCTGACAATGAAATCACATGTTAATCCAGCTGAGAATCAGAAATGCCCTCATACATATACACAGCTTTTCTTTTTATTTCACCTCATCAACAGTGACTCTTAGAGTTAATTGATTGTATTTCTTACTTTATGCTGCTGCTAAATAAAGTCATCCCTCAGTTGCTGACTGACCACTGGCAGTTTTGCAGGATTAATGGTGTTTGACTACAAACCTACCTCGACTCTACATTTTTGCAATTTTTTCTTGCTTCCTTTTTCTAATTTATTTTATCTTTCATTATATAGTGACTCATTAGAAGCTACTTTAAATATGTTTGGGAACACAGTAGAAAGATTTTCTTGACATCAGTAGTCTTTTAAAATAAAAACAGTTATTTTTCCCTGAAGAAGGGAGCCCTGAGAATTCAAGATCAATCATCGGCAAAATCCTCTTTGTTTTTAAACTCTGTTCTGAACCTTGCTGCTTCTTGCTCCACATGAAAACCATTTCTCCTCTGAGGACAGTGAATCCTCTGTTCCCTCTCAAGTGGTGTCTTCCCTTCCAACTCTTCCTGTATTTAGCACCTCGTATGGCCGGTGAATGGACTGTTTGTTGCCCCTTTCTTCTCCCTAAAATCCTCCAGCTTTGAACATCATGTTATTAAATGGTGTCACTCTTCCTCCCCTTCTCGAAGCCATCTACCTTCCTAAGCCATTCCAACATTCTTTTAATATTTTTATTCTTGGTTTATAGTCATTTCCCCCCAAAACCTTCCTAGTAGAACACATTTTGTAATGAACAGAATATAATATGCACATAATAATACATAAATGTATTATAATCTATAACATCTTATATAAACATAAGATCATATGCTCTTGTGAGGTAGTGAGTTTTCTGCCAATAAATATTCTCAAACAAATAGACAAAGCATGCTAAATGATCAGACACAGCTAACATCTGGTTCACTTGTTGGGCAGAAATGTGCTATTTTGGGCTAAGAGGGGACTTATCAGTGAACAATCCTATTCATATGTACAGTCATAACCAAGAGGATACTTTCCCACAAAATCTATCTATCTATCAAATTAGAGACATGTAAATTAGAAGCAGTGGAAGGAATCATTTGTATAATGTTTCTTTAATGCCATGCCTTGACCTTCATAAACTGGATCACTGAATAAGGCAAGCTTCACTTTTAACAAATTTAGCTGAATGAGTGTTCTTCTGTGCTTACCTCAGGCTAACTTCTTTTGTGCCGTATGGTTGACCAATGGCATGAAACCACCACACACCTACACAGTGCAGTCTCCCTGCCTAATTTAACAGAGATGTAACTTTAGTAGCCTAACAAATTATTTACTTTATTAAATTTAGAAGATGGATTTCTGGAAAAATAACCATATATGATATAACTAACATCTGATAAAATTTTCACCTAACATTTCCTATAAAGTTTAATCCTTAAGATTTGATTAACAGGACCTCATTCATCCACGTCTTTCCTTTTATCTTTTTAAGGACAATATCATGGGTATATCTTCTAATGTATTTATATATTTTATGGTCCCTGTTAAATCTCGGATTCTCACTAATTGAATTTCTGAATTTATAATGGGACGTCGACATCATTGGGAGAGTTAGTATGAAAATTATCCTTTCCTTTTCACTTGCATTTCTATAATCTCAAATCAATGAACAAAATAAACAAATTGATGTTTTTTCCTACAGTCTACCTGGATTACATAGTTTGGAACAATTTAATTTTAGGGAGACTCTTTGCCCTTCATCTTTGAAATAGTTTTAGTTCTCCTTGTTTAATAAGTGAGACAAATCTGTGAAATGCCAATTTATTAAATACTAAGCACTGTGCTAAGCTGCATTGTCTCATCCTCTCAAGAAGTCTTCAGAAGTATCACTCAGAATCACCACTGCTGCTCTTTGTAAGAGTTACAGGCTTGGATTTATGATATAGATGCACTAAAACAGTTTAGTGACAGCAGAGCTGAGATTTAAATCTTAATTTCCAAGATTCTATACATTCCTCATAAACTCTACATCACTATGCATAATAAAATTTAACCGTGTTACTCAGTAAACAGTCAGTGTTTAAGGACAATAACAATTTACAAAAGTAAAGCCTCCTGACTTCAGTGTTTACATAAGGATTTGTATTTTACACATAAATTGCAATAGAGTCTCCATAGTTGACCACTTCCGTAACTGACCATCTCCTCATGTGCCCTTATTTCACAGACTGAACACACACCAGTCTCAGTACTGTAGATCTAGTTCCTTTCATTGACCACCTCCGTATGTTGACCAGTTTGTCATAGTCCCTTGGGTGGTCAACTTGCGGAAGTTCTACTCTATATAGTAATTTGGTAAATTTGCTATCCTAACAACAATCCAAATAGTCAACCAAAGTGAAAAAGAATTAGTCACAACCTAAACTTCTCCCAGGAACTGATTTTGCACAGCAAACCAAAAGTACTTTCCATGGACAAACTAGCAAGCCTGCTTGGAGAAGAGAAAGTTCCTCGCCTTCTCTCCACATGTGCCCTAGGCGTTTGCCAGACCATCAACCCACTTGCATTCCTTCCTGCAGGCTGCTGGCAGGTTCCTATAGGCATAGCTTAACAGATGGGCTTCTAGTAACTGAGGCCCCTGCAGCTTCAATGGGAATGTCATCAGGAACTTAAAAAATGTCTTTCCCCAAACTGCCTGTTGTGTGAAATGTTATCTACCTTCAGATAAAGAATTAGTCGTGATAAAATGCAAGTAACTTTTAAATTTCATTATGGAGTTTATTTGGCAGTATTTAAACTTGGATATTCATGAAAATGTGTACGTTTATGAGCATTAGAATACCATTTGTTTTCTATTTCTTACTTGTAGCAAGCAACATGTATATAATTTTGCAATTTATACTAGAATGGCCCTGAAATGATACACAAATAAGCATAATGATTCTAATGCTACGCCCTGGCCTATATTTTAGCTATTCGTATGTTTTAATAATATTTGTCACTTTAAATGAAAGCAATCAAATTAATCTAAGAAACTAGTATTTTCATTTTATTAAGCCTATAGTCAAGGAACTGAAAAGGCAAGTCAGAAAATGCTTAACACAAAAATCTGTTAAGAACAAGTAGTTAATCTAAATTTTAGACATGTTAATACATTTTAGACATATTAGTTAATTCCTATGTAACTATTAAGTGTATAATTCATAGGAACATTGTGGAAGTGCATGGAGTTAAGATTCATCTCAAATACCAGGTCTGAAAATGGCAAGCTTGAATATTTGATATATTAATCACATATATCATAGAAAATAGATATGTACAGTTCTTTTTGAGAAAAGTAATATGCCACAATATAGTTCTGTTTATATAAAGGGAAACTTTTATGCATTTTAGAATTATGGTCTCTAATAAGGTTATTAAATTTTTAGAAGTTTTCCAATAAAAACAAAGGTCTATATTAATACCAGGATCAGAACTTTCAAAGGGCAGCTAAAAAATACTCTCAGCAGTTGTCTAGGAATACGCTGGCATTGATTTTTTTTTTTAAAGGCCAAGGGAAATCAAAAAAAAAAATCAGCAGATAGTAGTATTCACACAAAACCAATTAAGCTTTATAGTGAAGCATTACACAACCTTACTAAGTAGCATTAATTAGTGATAATCATTTTAAAGTGTTTCACAAACTAAATAATATTATCTATTTTTTGGCCAGGGTTGGGTTTGAACCCACCACCTCTGGCATATGGGACCTGCGCCCTACTCCTTTGAGCCACAGGCACTGCCCAATAATATTATCTTTATAAAAGAAAAAAGCATGGGACTTAAAATATAAACAAAATTACCAAGTTGAATTTACAAGTATGTAGAATTGACCTAATAGTAACAAGAACTTGACTTGTGACAGAATAGTTGCTCCTTTTACAAAAAGGGAAAAGAGAATTAGGCTATCAGCTACTGAGATAAAACAGTGTATCACCTCATTTCTGTATCTGATTGCAAGGCAGACTCAACAGAGTGGGATAGACCCAACTGAACTTGCAAAAATGGAGTGATCTACTTTCTCTGACTCACTGTAGGAACTGCCAAGATCCTGCCGTATTTGGGTGCTGCGTGCTTGTTTTCCTCTCTGTTACTTAATAAGCTCCAGTCAGAACTTCCTAGAATTTTATTTATTCTTTTAAGCCCTATTAATAGAATAATGTTGACTCTATAAATAACAACAACAAAACACCCTTGTTGAAAAGAATGAAAGGCACAAACTCTGCTGTTTTAGTCTTACTCTAGGATCTAAAACCAGATAATCCACTCCTGGACTCATCATTTGGAAGCATTTGTCTTTAGAAGCAAATATTTATTAAATACCTACTATGTTTTAGCAGGCACTGTCCCCATGCGATTGTTTTCTCACAACCTACTTATGGCAAAAGGATATTTACTTACATTTTACAAAAGTAAAAGCTGCTTAAGATTCACGAACATACCGAATGACGGGGCCAGAATTCAGCCCTTGAGTCCATGTGACTGTCACTGAGAATCCTACTTGCGTAGTTCCAACAATCCACATACAGAGGGATCTTTGACTTTTCTGTACCTCTTTGTATCCAGGCACCTAGAATAGTGTCTGGCACAAAGTAGATCTTCAATAAACAACTGTTGAATCAGAGAGTATCTTCTCTGATACAGAGCTACTCACATTAAGTTTGTCTCAATTTGTTCTAGCTCTGGCAGATTTTTGTTTGTTTCCTTTATCTTTCCTTGAATGGGCTTGAATCTAAACCTGCAAGGTAAAAGCTGAGGGACAGGGTCCACATTTGTTTTCACCTTCATTAGCCACTAATGAGAGTTCTGTTCTGCACACAGCAGTGCTTTGCAGAGTTAATCAGGCCATATCAACTATTGATGGGAAAGTCTGTGAAGAGAAACCAGTAAGTCATCATTTCCTGAGTATTATTAACCCACACTCATTCAAAGAACTGTCAAGATTTGAAAAGATTTCCCTCCCTTTCTAAAGAAATGAGGACAGTGTTAGAATGTAGCTTGTAGTAACCAAAATAATTGAAAAGAGTAAGAAAGTTTGAGCAAGAAAGTGTATTATAACTTGCACAGCAAACCAGGCCTTATCCTAGTGACTGCAGGCTCTGTGGAAAGCTCACTCTTGGGGTTTATACACAGTTTTGTAGAGTATCAGCTGCTGTGTGGAAATCTCAAGGGTCTTAATGAAGTCTCTTCTCAAAACAACCCACCTGCAAGGTTTTGAAAACAACTCACCTACAAGATCTTAATCAGCCTCATTTCCATAACAACTCACATCAGCCTGACTCAAACCAATCCAAAATAGCCCAACCATATCCGTCATCTGCCCGCTCACATCTAGCTAATTACCTGACAACATCAGTTTGAGAAATAACGTCCCCTAATATTTTCATTCATCGTCTGTGATATTCAAGTGTGAAAGAGAAGTTCCGTTTGCAGCTAAGGATGATGTCCTCTCAGAAACGGCTTAATCCTTCAGTCCTTCACCTGCAGCCAAGACGCTCTGCCGTGGTAATTACTGTG
Organism: Galago senegalensis; assembly: GCA_963575145.1. NCBI lineage: Eukaryota > Metazoa > Chordata > Mammalia > Primates > Galagidae > Galago > Galago senegalensis. The sequence goes on along the minus strand of CAUYTI010024322.1, from coordinate 7,067 downwards.
GATTTCGGACGTTTTTTCTTGCAGTCTATTTGGATTGTTCTCAATTAATGAGGTTCTAGCTAGAGTGGAATGAAAGAACCTGCGAGAAAACCGGCCGCTCTGGCTTTTGAAGATGAAGAAGTAGCTACAGCAGCATTACTAGGTCAGGGACTTGGGTCCGCTTTGTTTACTCCTGTGTTCTCCTGTGTCCTTTGCGTCTGGAATAGACGATGCAAAATAAATATTTGCAAATGTTTTAGGTCATAGAAATCATACTAATGATGATCATCTTAATGAAAATGATAGTCCAGTGTCTCAGAGGAGTAATCTTAGGAATGCTTTCCCCTGAAAGAGGAGAGGAATGTTCTCTCCAAAAGGGAGAGAAAAAGATAAATTTAGGTCAGGAGAACTGAGAGGGTAGTTGAAATATTAGAAGCATCTCCAAATAAATATATGTGGAGTTCAGAAACACGAGCAAATTTGGGAAGATTATTTTGTGCAAGTTTAAACCTTCAGCAGGACAGGGAGTACTGTGTTGTGTTGTCAAAGGGCTCTTTTTAATTGCTGGTGGCTATTTTATTATTTCATTTCATTTTTGAGCATAAAAATAATTGATTATTCATTCTGTTTGAGTTGCTGTTGTATTTGCTCATTTAATTCTCAGAACACGATTATCTTCATTTTATGAATGAGGAAATTGGAACTATGAAGGGTATAATAAATAAATGGTGTGACCAGTATTTGGAAATTCATGTTGTCTGACTGTACAGCCAATGGGAACTCTTTGGACTCCCTTAGGTTTTAAGTATATCTCTCAATAGAAAGATTGAATAGCCTAAATCTTAACTAGCCACATGGGATGCGACATAGAGAACTGTAATACCCACTAATAGACTTACATCCAGTGTACCATTGTTATTTTTCATTCTATTTCTGTTTTATTTAATGTAGCAAAAGTAAAGAGTGTGTGTCTGATAATTTAGGAGAGCTAAGATTCTAGATCTAGCTCTGCTCCTAACAAACTTTGTGACCTTAGGAAGTCACTCTGCCTCCCTGATCTTCAGTTTTCACATCTATAAAATAATGCAAGTTGAATGAGAATATCTCCACAACCCACATGTTTTCATAGTCATGCAGTTCTCGAATGAGAAAATGGATTGTGGAACCTTGCTGGTTCCAAACTCTATGCTTTTGCTGTTCCATACAGTTTGATGCTTATCTGATTTTATGATGCTTTTATTTATACCAATGCACATGAATGCCCTGTTCGTTCTGACTATCTCTCTCCTAAGATGTGAAGGATGTTTGACAGTGCAGGGACCTCCAGAAAAAAGACCAAAACGAGCTGATGCTTGTGACCACATTACAAACCAGTTTGGGAGCCCTCTCGTGCAGTGAGCACCTTTCCTTCTTTATAGCAAACATATCTCTTAGAAATATTATTTCTAAAGCAAGGTATTATTCAAATAAAACATCTTGTGCCCATGTAAAATAAGAACAAATATAGTTTCATAAAGAATGATAAAATGAAAAACTGAAATGTCGAATTAAATATAAAATGTTATAGACTTTTAAATTCAGCCTATACTTTTTTTTATTCTCTATCAAAACTTCTGGTCCTCCCTTTAAAGGATAAACCTTAGAGAATTTAATTTAAAGTTTAAATTATAACCTTTTTTTGGTGAATAGATTTTTTTTTCAGGATTATGGTTTTGATGATTAATAGGTTTAAATCCAATTGATTCTGACCCTCCTTTGCAATTGGCTATTATCATTGCTTTTTAAAAATGGCTTTTCTGTGTGGCTTGGCAGTGGGACATAGCAAGTCAGCCAAATAAAGACTATAAAATTTAATTGGCTTACTCCTCTGTGGCTTATCTACTGGGTGCAGTGGAGGAGCTAAAAGGCTTAAACACTTTTTTTTCACCCATATGGAGTCAAGTTGACTCAAAGAAAATTAGTCCCATCATATTTGAGGCTCTGCAACATTGGCTACAAAGGTACATACTCATTTACATATTTTTTTTCCATGATCAGAAGAATATTCATTGTTTATTATGCCACTGATAGCTGTTATTTATTAATGTTGAAGTTAGATAAAATGTTTATCTTGTACAAAGTAGGAATTAATATTTACTTAATAGTTTAAAATAATTATGTAGAGAATATACTACGTGCATAACGTTGGCATATTTTGAATTCAGTATACATAGAATGTAAACCACAGTTCTTTCTAAGTCACCCCTTTCATATGTTAAATACTGTCAGATGTTATAGAAGCTAGTAAGTGCTCAGTAATACTACCTGGTTTAAAATAGTGTTTAAAATATTAACTGTATGTTAGTTGTTATTTTTCTGGGTTTTTAAAAAATCCTATGTTATTGATAGAATGATTCTAAAACATTTGAGGAAGCAAGCAAAGCAGTTGTTACACATGGATCCATATGATGTCCAACACTGCTCCCTACTGGAAAGGAAGCGAGTCATCCTCCATAAAACTAAACACTCAGCCTCTCCAGTGAAAAAATCATTTTAAGTCTTAGGAGTCCTTAAACGTTCACACATTTCAAAAAAGGATTATGGAGGACACAAAGGGAAACCATCAAACAGAGCAAGAAACTAACACAGACATCATGTATGGAAATTAGTTTAAAAGGGACATCTATATCACTTTAATTAATGGAAAATAGTTATGGAAATTTTTGAGACTATTAACCAAGTATGGCAAGTAGGAAATATCTTAATACCATTTTGATTTAAGAGTTCCTTAAGGTAAATATTTCGTATACGATAGCAGTTTGATGACACTTCTCTACTTTTAATTTCAACAGACTGCAGCCTGTAAATTGCCTGTTTCAAGTACGTCTGCTTTAATAATAAATATTTAGATGTATCGAGCAGAGAAATGCATGAGTTGCAGTCTTTGTGTGGAATATAAAATTAGAACTATAGTGTCAAACATTCGTTCTGTATTTATCAAAGTCTTTATAGAAGATTTTCAAAGATATATTATAGTTTGTAAAATGTAAGGAAACTATATATCATGTTGTCATAATTTAAATGTAGGCAGACTTGGCGGAGCACGATGTCTGAGGCCTGTAATCCTAGCACGCTGTGACACCAAGGCAGGTGGATTGTCTAGCTCAAGAGTTTGAGACCAGCCTGAGCAACATGAGACCCCATCTCAATCAAAAAATTAGCCAGGCATTGCAGCAGGGGTCTGTAGTTCCAGCTACTCAGGAGGCTGAGAGAAGATCACTTGGGCCCAAGAATTTGAGGTTTCTGTGAGCTATAACCCCAGGGCAACCAAGACTGTCTCAATAAATAAAATAAATAAATGTATATATGTATGTAGGTAGACTAAGAATACCCAAAACAATTTGGCATCAATAATATTGCCAGTAATAGTAAAAAGACTATTACTTCTCATAGTCTAATATTCTAAATATACCTTCTCTGTTTTATGTCTTATTTATCTATTTTGCTTAGGAATTACATTTAATGTTTTAATATTTACCCTTTTCATAACTTAACTGGTATTCAAAGTTCAATGTGTATAGATGTACACATAGATATATACACACACACACGCAAAATAATACCTAATCGTGCCCAAATAAGGCATATATGCTACTTGAAAAGATTATGTTTGTTTTCATAAGTTTGCCTACTACTGTCGTTGGCTGATTAAGTTTTCTTTTAACATAAATTTAAGGGATAACATACAATATTTTCAATGTAAGTACCTCTTGACTGTGAGATAAAAGATGGTGCTTGCCTTCATTGATACTTTTTTTGTAGGTTTCTAATTTTTCTGAATGTAATTTAATATCTAAATACAAGTGTTTATTTAAAGCTAAATAGAAGAATATTTTTGCACTTTCGAAGCACAAGGACATAATTATTCAAGGCACACACTTGTACTTACATAAGCTCTAATGCCTGGTCTTTCTTTAAAAAATTTTACTGGGAAGATAAATTTTGTCCATTTGAGGCTACATCAGGTTCTTGAATAACATTATGATTTAATTCAACACTGTTTCTTTCCATCTTGTTCATTATAGGATTGGTGAGGGAAAACAAACATTTCCCAGCCAAGGCCACTGTCTGTGTAAAGTTTGCATGTCCTCCCATGTGCAAACTTCACACAGTGAAGTATACCTATAGCTCAGGTGCATTTAGGTTTGCTCTGCGTACACTAATTTCTGCCCACATCCCAAAGCTGTGCCTGATAAGTTCATTTGTGTGTCTAGATGGTCCAAGTGTGTGTCTGTGGGGTGGGGAGTGAGTATACACTGAGATGGGATAGTGTTCTGTCCAAGGTTGGTTCCCAGTCTTGCACCTGAGCTGCCAGGAGAAGGTCCAGCCACCTGCGACCTTGAGCTATAATAATTGGATAAATAATTACCTTACTTGTATTTATAAATCTTTGAAAATGTATGTACAGCCCACATTTATTTCAGTGTTCACTATTAGAAGTTTTTTTGGTCCTTATATAATGTTTCTGTGACCAGAAATATAGTGTAGGAAATTAACTCTTGTTTATGTCAATTAACCTATTGTAAAATTGGTTTTACAATACATCCTTTCACCTGAAGTCACAGTTTCCAAAAAACTATCAGTGCCATTAAGTGAGAACTTACTGTGTAAAGAGAAATAAGCAATAAAATCTTGAATGTTTTAGGAAAAAGGTGTCAGGAACAATTATTACTTGCCACAGAGCACAGAACCTTTTTTTTTAAATTGCTCTTTGCCATTGTGAAAAAATAAAACACTGTATCTAACCACATAAAGCAAAATAGTTTGAGAGGTTATATTCCTGTATTATCATTCTTAATTTATTTTTGCTATGCCACATGAAGGAGCCAAGATATGAAGTTCTAAAACAAATAATAAAACTTTGTATTCAGTTTTAAATAATGTTAAATATACCAGTGTCCCATATTCTTTGTGAAAGACATATTTCTACATTTTTCTCTTAGGTAAATCCTCATAGAAGAGAATCTTTATAGTATTAGCTTTTTCATTCAGCATAACTCCCTTACTCCCTTTAGAACAGATCTATCCAAGAGTAGTGTGTATTAGTATTTCATTAATTTTGTAACTGCGTAATCTGCCATGGTATAGATGTACCACCATTTATTTAACCATTCACTCATTGCAGGACATATAGATTGTTTGCAATTTGGGGGCCTTTCAGAGAGAGCTACTGTGAACTTCCATGCATAGATATTTCTGTACATAGACAGCCATAAGGCTGAGGATGAAAACCCTACATTAATAAAATTAAATTTTTACATTTTTGATTAGTTTAATTTTGAGTGATTTATAAAATAATTAAAAATAAATTATAAGACAAAAGACAAGTGACTAATGGAAAAAAAAACTTGAAACAAATAAATTCATAAAGAAATACATATCAAAAGCACCCAAAAGTTGTATTAAAACAAAAAAAATTTAAAAAACAGACAAAAAATATCTCACTAAAACCTGACCTTTCCCTAAAAAAGCCTGTACAAAAGTCTCTATAACTAATAAGTCACTACAACATACATTAAAAGCAATACTAGCAACGAACTTCTTAATTAAAAAACTCTTAAAATTAAATTTTCAAAAGACCTTTTTTCTTCCCCACTCCTAATACAAATATAACATTAACCTGTTTACCTCACAAAAACCCCCAAACTTCCTAACTCCTGTAAAATCTATGACATAATCAAACCTACCACTGATTTTACATTCTACTTAAAAACTAATTCTTTATTTGTTAAACCACATTTGATTTCTTTAATATATAAGTGAATTAAAATAAAATAACAAAATATCATAAAAATTAATCTAAAAATAACTTAAATAAAATTCCAAATTCAAAAAATAAATAAAATGTTACCTTCTTTATAATTATGCATATAATTAATCTAAATAATGATCATAATAAGAGCAGCACCTATGGCTCAAGGAGTAGGGTGCTGTGCTGGCTCCATATACCAGAGGTGGTGGCTTCAATCCTAGCCCTGGTCCCCCCCAAAACAAACAAACAAACAAAAATAATGATAAGATATACAATAAATATAAAGTAAACCCATTTTCAAGGCCTTTGCCACCTCTTATGTAAATGACATTACATAAAATGAGTCCCCCAGGCCCTCTCTTTTTATCTTTTATTTTTTGTTTTTTTAATATTGATTGTTATTTATTTTTTTTATTTACATAGAAACAGATTAGCCTTTTTTTTTAATTAAATCATAGCTTTGTGGCTTGGCACCTGTGGCTCAAGTGGCTAAGGTGCCAGCCACATACACCTAAGCACTCTATCCAGGGGGATAGCTTGAGGCTCTGTCTCAAAAAAAAAAAAATCATAGCTGTGTATATTAATGCAGTCATGGAGTACAGTGTGCTGGTTCTATATACAATCTGAAATATTTTCATCCAAATAGTTAGCATAGCCTTCATGTCATTTTCTTAGTTACTGTATTACAACATGTATATTCTACATTTAGAAAGAGTCACATGTACCCTTGTAAGATGAACCATAGATGTGATCCCACCAATCACCCTCCCTCCACCCATCCTTGCCCTCCCTCTCCTGCCTCTCCCCTTTCCCCATATTCCTGGGCTATAATTGGGTTATAGAAAGCTATAAATTAGTTTCATAGCAGGACTGAGTACATTGGATATTTTTTCTTACATTCTTGAGATACTTTGCTAAGAAGAATATTTTCCAGCTCCATCCACGTAAACGTGAAGGAGGTAAAGTCTCCAACTTTATTTAAGGCTGCATAATATTCCATGGTGTACATGTACCACAATTTATTGATCCATTCATGGGTCAATGGGCACTTGGGCTTCTTTCATGACCTAGCAATTATGAATTGGGCTGCAATAAACATTCTGGTACAAATATCTTTGTTGTAGTGTGATTTTTGGTTTTCTGGATATATACCTAGTAGTAGTGGAATTGTAGGATCAAATGGCAGGTATATTTTTAGTTCTCTAAGTGTTCTCCAGACGTCTTTTAAAAGAAACGTATTAGTTTGCATTCCCACCAGCAGTGTAGAAGTGTCCCCTTCTCTTTTTAAATCATCCTC
>CAUYTI010024321.1:0-26897 GCA_963575145.1 Galago senegalensis | reverse complement strand
AAAAAAAAAAAGCTATGGGCCAGGCACTGTGGTTCAAACAATTATGATATTGTGAGGTACATAATTGTTTCTTGGTCCTGGTGTACTACTTCTAGACTCCTCCAGTCTCCAAAGGGATATCTTTTTGTATGCTAATGAGATGGCTTTTGGCTGAACCTCCTAGGTAGCTTCAAGATAGAGATGAAAAGACCAAGACATGATTAGAAGGTTGGACTGGAAGGGAGAAGAGAGGAAGGAAGGGAGCTAAAGGTTAAGTTGACCATCAGTGGACAATGGTTCAATCAGTCTTGCCTTGGCTGAACAAAGGGCATGCCAGAGAGTGCAGGGAAGCACCCCAGCTCTCCACACACCTCACCCTACATATCTCCTCCTGGCTATTATCCATACCCTTAATAATATCCTTCATAATAAACAAGAAAGTATAAATGATTCTCTAAGTTCTGTAAGCAGCTCTAGCAAATTAATCCAGCCCAATGGGGGTTATGGGAACCCCGACATATAGCTGGTCAGTCAGAAGCACCTGGAGCTTGCAGTTAGCATTAGAAGTAGGAGCCAGTCTGTGAGACTGAGCCCTCCTCAATTGGAGGACTTCCTGGGGGCACTCTCAGCAGAACTGAATTGTTTTACTGGTATGTGGGAAAAAAACTCACACATTTGGGCACGAAGTCTTCTGCATTGATTGTCTTGGGGTGACTGCAGATGGAGGACAGTGGGTTTTTTCCTCAAAGAACAAGTAACTTAATTATTAAAATGGGGGAAGATATGAAGAGAGGCTTCACCTAAAGAAACAGGTGAGCAGCAAATGAACAGGTACAAAGCTCCACATGGATAGTCAGAGGACATAAGTCTATAAAGAGGCATCCCAACACTTATCAGGGTGCCTGAGACTGGGAGAACAACCAGACCAGGTGGGCAAGGGTTTGGCACAATTGGGGCTCCATCAAGGTCACCAGACTGGAACCAGACTGGTACAGCCCCCAAATCTGAGACATCATTTACACAAGAAAAAAGGAAATACATACCCATGTGAACATTTACACACAAGTGTTCACAAATGCATACTCAGTGCACAGCAACCTGTGGCAGTTATAGCTCAGCATAGCTGAAAGAGAAAAAATGTGTGTTGTGGCTCTGGGATGCCCTTGAACAGGCTGGTACACAGAGACTCCCCATTACCTTCCTGCACTCAAACCCCACCTCAAACCTGTTTCCCAGGAACTCTATCTGCAGCAAGGGGCAAGTCCACATCAGGGTTGGAAGGGGAAACTGAGGATCAGAGAGGAGAGGTTCTGCCACCCCTTCCTGCTGCCACTGCATAATGAGACTATTGGTAATTTCACACCAAAGTGTACCCTGCAGGGTAGGAGGGGACAGTCCCTGAAAGAAGGTGTGGAATCCTCTGGGTGGCTCAGTCCACCCTGTGGCCATGTTAACAGAGCCCTTCAGACAACCACAAGACACTCAAGCTGTCCAGGCGACTGGTGGAACAAACTGCTGCCATGCTGTGTTGCCTCAGGACAGAGGCCTGTCACAGACCAGTCATGGGTGGGCACAGCAGGGAGTGGCTGGTGTGGGGAAGGTTCTCATCCCAGATGAGACGAGGTTGTTGCTCCGAGTAGACAAAGCCCAGGTGACGCCAGGCCACCCTTCCATGCCCCCTGTCCTCTCTAGCCACCATCAGGGCACTCAGAGATCCAGATGTGCTCAGGGCACACTATAGACACAGGTAGCTTTCACTCAGCTGCCAAGTGGAGCTTGTCAGTACTTAGGCCATGGATGGGGAAACTAAAGCACCGAGAAGCTCTGATCTATAAGGACATGTGGGGAACAGGACTTGAGCCCAGCAGCCTGCCCCAGAACATGTGGTCTTGCCTACAAGCCTGTGGGCTCATGGCTTAACACGTTCTCACAACTGGGTAATAACTAAAAATATATGGAAATTTGGCTCTGTGCCCATAGTTCAGCAAACAGGGTGCCAGCCACATACACCAAAGCTGACAGGTTCGAGCCCAACCCGAGCCTGCCAAACAACAAGGACAACTGCAACCACAAAATAGCTGGGTGTTGTGGTAGGCACCTGTAGTCCCAGCTACTTGGGAGGCTGAGGCAAGAGAATCGCTTAAGGCCAAGAGTTTGAGGTTGCTGTGAGCTGTGACGCCATGGCACTCTACCGAGAGCGACATAATGAAACTCCGTCTCAAAAATAATAATAATAATATAAAAAATATGTGGAAATTTGGCAGCAGGGGAGCTAATAGAGCAACTACAATTGCCATAGATGGTGAATCAATCTGGATACAAATAAATACATGGGGGCTCAGTGCTAAGGTTCAAGCAGCTAAGGTGCCAGCCACATACACCTGAGCTGGCGGGTTTGAATCCAGCCCAGGCCCACCAAACAATGATGGCTGCAACCAAAACACAGGCAGGCGTTGTGACAGGCACCTGTAGTCCCAACTACTTGGGAGGCAGAGGCAGGAGAATGGCTTGAGCCCAGGAGTTGGAGGTTGCTGTGAGCTGTGATGTCATGGCACTCTACCTAGAGCAATAGCTTGAGGCTCTGTCTAAAAAAAAAAAAAAAAAATGGGGGTTAAAAGGGCTTCAGGGATCAAACAATGGCCTAAAACTGGATAAGGATTCTGTGGCTTTATTGGAGAGGAGGGTCCCAAGTCTTCTTCAGGCTCTCAAAAAAGTTGCTGACTAAAGAGCAAAGAGTCCTGATGGGAGCTCTGTGATGCACTCAGAGCATAAAGCCTGGTTTCCACCCTATCTGGAAGCACCCAGGAATTCTTCAAAAATATCGATGCCAAGATCTTCACCCAAACAAGTCCATCAGAAGCTGGGGTGACTGGCAGGAGCCCAGGTCTCTCTTCCTCATCACATAAAGCCTCCAGCCTGTTCCAGCAATAACCCATTAATCTGTGACAAGGTTACCCTCCTCGGGAGTGCAAAGCTCTCACAGCCCACGTGCCTCATAAAGGCCCTGCCTCTTCACATGCCACACCAGGGTTAAATTTCAACAGGAGTTTTAGAGGAGACTAATATCCAAACCACAGCAGCCCTAAAGCCTCAGGGACATGGAGTATGCCCCCTCGCATGCCTGTGTGCAGATGTGTGCTGAATGAGCCGTAGCCATCTGGCCACCACCCAAGGTCTAGCACCAAGGACCTCCCGTGGGTGTGCACAGCCTACACTTTAGAAGGTGTCAAGAAGCTGGGCTGGGGTCACAGGATACTGTCTCCCTCCTCTTATGCATGCTCAGAAGTGACCACTGGGCTCGGCACCTATAGCTCAACCGGCTAAGGCGCCAGCTACGTACACCTAAGGTGGTGGGTTCGAATCCCCAGCCCGGACCCGCCAAACAACAATGACGGCTGCAACCAAAAAATAGCCAGGCGTTGTGGCGGGTGCATGTGGTCCGAGCTACTTGGGAGGCAGAGGCAAGAGACTCGCTTGAGCCCAGGAGTTGGAGGTTGCTGTGAGCTGTAATGCCACGACACTCTACCCAGAGGGACAGCTTGAGGCTCTGTCTCAAAAAAAAAAAAAAAGAAGAAGTGACCACTGGGGTTCAGCCTCAAGCTGTACCATGTAGAACCTGGCTCAGCCAGGACCTACCAAGACCCTACCCCTCCACCAGGAAAGATGCCTGTCTCTGTGGGTGGACAGGGCTGACCTGGGAGGTCTCCTGGAGGAAGGAGTCTGCAAAGTGCCTCCCTCAGAGCACAGCAGGGCCTGAAGCCAGCAGCTTCCTGACTGCCTAGCTCCTTTCACAGGCTGAGGATCACCACACACACACACATGTGCACACTTACAGATGCACACTCATGCACACGTGCACATTCACACAGAGCACACACATTCATACACATGTGTACACTCACAGGTGCACACACACATAAGCACACTTACACGCACACTTACACACTGACATGTACACACACGGAATCACACTTGCTCATGCACACTCACATACTTGTGTACATCCATATACATGTACACACTCACAAACACACAGGTGCACATGCACACACAAACACACTCACACACTGACATGAACACTCATGTGTACAGTCCCATTCACTTGCACGTGTATACTCAAACATGCATACTCATGCACACACATACTCATGCACACGTACTCATGCACGCGCATATTCATACATGTGCATGCACACAAGCACACTCACATACACACTCAGAGTGACATGCACACACATGTACATGCACACCCATACATACACACGTGCACACAGTCACACTCATACATGTTCATACACACTCTCATACATGTGCACACATTCACACTCATACATGTACATGCACACTCATACATGTGCACATTCACACTCAAACATGTACGTGTACACTCATACATATACACATGTGCAGACATTCACACTCACACATGTGCATGCACACACATTTGCACATATAAACATACATGCACCCACATGTGCATAGACACAAGCATACTCACAAACATGCACAAAAATGTACACACACACACACACTCACTACCTCTGGGAAGTCCTCCCGCTGCAGCCTACCCCTTACCATTCCCCTGGTTTTTTTTAGCTGATTTGAAGTCGCTATTCACTCAGGCACCTATCTGAGCTGCCCAGGCCCAAGGCTGAAACCCCAAGTCCAGAGTGAAGTGGGTAGGTGGGGTTCCCTCCAGCACAGTAAGCACTCGCCCTGCATGTACAGGCCTTATATCTTTGTCATCTAAACCAAATCCCTTCTGCACTCTGAGGCAGGGATGATCATTAAGGACACAGAGGCTCAGAAAGTCTGGGTGACTCACATTGGGTCATGCAGCAAGGGTAGAGCCACCTCCAGCCCTGCACTTCTAGTCTGCCTTTCTCAGAACATAGTGTCTAAGCCATGATGGCATCTTCAGCCAACCCAGATCTGGAGCACAGATCCATAGGGCTCCTACCAGACCCTCGGCCACATGCAATAAGCACTACAATACTGTGAAGCAGCCTCTGGGCCCAAGTCACAGGCAGCACCCACCTTCAGGTGCCCTCCGGGCTCACTGAGACAGGCAGGCAGGGAACTGGACTGGGTAGATCTGCAGCCCTCACCTGCCCTCCTGATCACTGCCAGGATAGTAGCAAGAAAGTTCCTCCTACAACCCTGGACAGACGCACCACCCCTACACCCCATGTTCCAGCCCAGTCCAGGCTCTCAGTGCTGAGACCCCCGCATGGAGCTCAGTGGGGACACCAGTTTCTGCTCCATAGACAAACAGAGGGGCATAGGAGCAAAGGAATGAGGTGGGGCCCAGGGCAGCTCACTGGACAAAGGGACTGCAGAGAGCAGGTAGACAGTGTATCATGCCCTACCATCCCTAATATGCCATTTCCTCCTGCTGCCTGCCCATCACCCCTCCCGAGGCTCAAGCATCAGTGAGAGGCACCTCTCAGGCTCTGTACCTCGGAAGAGAGCCTCAGGGCATGTCCACAAGACAGGTGTACAACCAGCATGTGCAGGCCTGGGGGAGGTGGAACTGCAGTAACAAGTGCATACATGTGTATAAATATGTGCAGACCCCACGTCTCAGCCTAGTGTGAGTAGATGGGTACAGATGAGATGCATATGAAACAACGAACATGTGACTATGGGGCTCTGCACCTGTCCTAACCACCTCCTCCCACTCCAGCACCCCGCTCCAGCTGGCCCCACAGCTGCCCAGCCTTCTCCAGCCAAGGCCCAGCCTCTTAATGAGGGGCCCAAGAGATCCTTACTCCACTGTTCACATGTGATGGGGCCAGCAGGACAGGTCAGTGCATGGTCCAGAATCAATCTGAAGATGTTCATGCAAACAAGAGTTATGAGTGTGCGACTGTGTGGAAGGTCATGTGTGTATGTGCTGGCATCTGTATGTGCACATGCATGTGTGTGGCATCTGTGTGCATGTGTGTGCTGGCATCTGTGTGTGCACATGTGTGCATGTGCCAGCATCTGTGTGTATGTGCATATGTGTGCCTGTGCTGGTATCTGTGCGTGTGTGTGTGTGCTCACATCTGTGTGTGCAGGTGTGGGTATATGCTGGCATCTGTGTGGACACATGTGTTCGTGTGCTGGCGTCTATGTATGCCCATGTGTAGGTGTACTGATGTCTTTTGTGAAGGTGTTTGAGTGTGCTGCTGTCTGTGTGTGCGTGTGTGTGCTGGCATCTGTGTGTGCATGTGTGTGCTGCCACCTGTGTGAGCACATATGTACACATGCCTGCATCTCTGTGTGTGCATGTGCACACACTAGCATGTTCCAGCATCTGTGTGTGCGTGTGCATGTGCTGGCATCTGCATGTTCACATGTGTGCATGTGCCTGTTTCTCTCTGTGTGTGTGTGCTGGCATCTGTGTGAATGTGCATACATGTGTTGGCATCTGTGTGTGTGTGTGTGTGGATGTGCTGGTGACTGTGTATGTATGTGTGTGCATGTGCTAGAGTCTGTGTGTGTGTGTTGGTATCTGTGTGTGCATGTACTGGCATCTGTCTGGGCACATGTGTTTGTGTGCTTGTGTCTTTGTATGCACATGCGTGGGTGTGCTGAAGTCTGTGTGTGCGTGTGCTAGCGTCTGTGTGTGCATGTGCATGTGTGTGCTGGCATTTGTGCACATGTGTACATGTTCCAGACTCTGTGTGCATATGCATGTGTGTGTTGGTGTCTGTGTGTGCACGTGTTCATGTGCTGATATCTGTGTGTGTGTGTCTATGTGTATGTGCTGGTATCTGTGTATACATGTGTGTGTGCTGGCATCTGTGTCTGTGTGCACATGTGTGTGCTGAATTCTGTGTGTGCAAGTGTGTGAGTGTGTGCTGGCATCTGTGTGTGCATGTGCATGTGTATACTGGCATCTGTGCACATGTGTGCATGTTCCAGACTCTGTGTGCATATGCACGTGTGTATTGGTGTCTGTGTGTGCACATGTGTTCATGTGCTGACATCTGTGCGTATGTGCCTGTGTGTATGTGCTGGTGTCTGTGTCTGTGTGTGCATGTGTGTGCATGTGCTGGCATCTGTATGTTCATATGTGTGTGTGCTGTGGCATCTGTGTGTGTGCTGGTGTCTTTGTGCCTATGTGTATGTGTGCTCGTATCTGTGTGCATATGTGTGGGCATGGGCCAGCATCTGTGCATGGGTGCATTGCTGGCATTTATGTGCACACAAGTGTGTGCTGGTGTCTGTGTGCACTTGTTTATGTGTGCTAGAATCTATGTGCTTGTATGCACATGTGTAGGCCAAGGTCAGTGTGATGTGTGCTGGAATCTGTGTACAGGTGGGGGGGGGGTGTGCGCGCATGCGCGCACGCGCTCAGGGATAGCTGAAGCTTCTGCAATAGATTCAGGCAGCATCCCTTCTATGTATCAGGGTTGGTGCCAGGCGAGAAGGAATGGGGAAGGAAATGGGCCAAGCCAGACAGTCCCTTCCCCTAAAAGAGCCCATCATTCTGACCCTACCAGCTGCCAGCCTGGATCTGTTCTCCCCTGCCCAGGGCCCCAAGTTGAGGTATCCAGAAGACAGTACCTGCCTCACACCATCCTTTCCCCAAACTTCCACCCATGCCTCATATGCCCACAGAGAGAGAGCCTGGCCTGTGGTCAAGAGTTCTGGCTACTGTAGTGTCCCAGGGCTGAGCTCGCACTTCTCAGATCCAGAAGCCAGTCAAACTGTATGGCCCCATGGAGGAGGATGAACAGCCTGCAGGTCCTCTCAAGGCCTGGTTTTCTTGTCTAAGTAACAGTGATTTGCAGGAGCCAACCACAAACTCAAAAGCCCCAGGATTTAGGCATGAGTCAGCCCTGCTGTCCAGGGGTCACTTGGCAAGAGTACACGGACTGGGCACTGGGATCACAGTCAGCCAGCATCAGCTCTCAATGCTCCCAGGCCCATCCTGGGCTACAGGCACCAGCACCAGGTCACAGGACATACACACACTCCTGCCCACCACATGCAGGTTCACTGCATGGAGTGCCCGAGTGACCCCAGTCCATGCCCACCATACCTGTGACCCCCAAGTGACCACAATTTCTTCCAGCCTGGGAACAGGATGAGATGCTGTCATTCCTTTCTACATCTCCAACTACACTGGCTATCACTTTGTGTGTACTAGGCCACCCAAGGCCAGGCCCAGAATGCTGGGACTCTGAGCACAGAACCAATTGCTGGTTGCTGGGGCCTGGGCATGGAGGAGGGGCACAACCAGGGCTGGGCTGTACTCCTCTGCTTAGACTGGGGCCCTTGTGGGGTGGGAGGAAGCATCAAATGCCTTGGTAATTGACTCAAACAACCCACCCTCATCCCTGAGCTGGTCCTGGGCCCTCAAGGGAGCAATCTTACCCTCTTCAGTCATAATGGAAGATTTGAAGCCAGTGTATTTGCAGTGTATTTCAGTCATAATGGAAGATTTGCAGCCAGGTTCTCTGAGTTGGGACCTGCTGCCTACATACACCCCATGGGGCTAGGGACACATGGCAAGGCAGGCTTAGCTTTAGAGAGAAAATGGAGGACTCCACACGCCAGTTGCTCTGCAGACCCTGACTCCTGAAGGCCTTGACCAGGGTGCTGCCCACAGGACTCTGCATGTCATCCTGACCTCTGACCTCTCTCCCCACTCAATTCCCCAGGGCAGTACCCTATAACTGCTTCTTCCTCAATCTGCTCAGCCCCTTACTCCCCAACCTCTAACCTGAGAACCTGATTCCTGGTCCCTCCTTTCCCTGGGGCCCTTGCCTTCCCCCAATTTCCTGGCCTCCCCTGCTAGCCTCCCTGCTGTTTCTCCCAGAGCCCCCTCTGCTACGCCCACCTCCTGCCTCCCCCACTAAGGGTGAGCCCTGTGAGAGCCAGAGTCCTTTTCTCTTTGTTCACAGCTGTATTCCTAGGAAAATATTTGTGAAGTGGGTGAATGACTCAGGGCCTAAGGGTTAGGGTATTTGGGAGGTGACTGAGAAGCTCCTGCAGGAACCCTATCTGGCCACGCTCAACTGCCCCAGTCCAGGAAAAGCCTCCCTCAGCCATGCCTGGGGACCCTGTCTGCATAGGAGGGCCAGGGAAGCAGAACCCCTAAGCTATGACCTCCCCGAGGATGGCTCAGTGCTGACTGGTGGTGAAAGACAGAGAGGCTTTGGTTGTCCAGTGGCGTGGTGAGCATCCTAGACCCTAGGGTGTAGGATGGCCCTCTCAGTTTTATAGACACAGAGTGCTCTCTCTCTCTGCTTCCCTAGAGAATCTGCCTCCCACCCTGGGGAAAACTGGCCCAGAATCATTCATCTCTTTTCCAAAGAGCACAGCCACCCAATTACCTACTTAGAGGCAGCTGGGCAGGGCCTCTTGCTAGTCTTAATGGCCAGGCACTCTTGGGAGCACTCACCCTTCAGGACCAAGAGCTACAGCCAGAGGCCTGTCTGTAGGAGCTGATGGGAGTCCGGGAGCAGGAAGGACAGCCCTGAGCTCTGGTAGGTACCACCCCTACCTACCAGAGCTCACATGGCTGGAGCTGAAGTGGTCACACGCACACAAGTGTTTCCACGTGTGTCTGCTGTGTGCATGTGCATACCTTGGTGCATGCAGTATGAAGTCCTGAGTCGCAGGAGTGCTGAAGCAGAAGTGGAGGATGTCTGCCACACTTCCATGAAGTGTCAATGAGAATAACACTCAACTGTGCGCTCAGCACACCTGGGGACAAAGTCACTGGGCATGGCCTCGTCAATGCATACATGTGGGTCTGCTCCCCCACACTGATGCACACCCAGGTCCTATTACTCCCCAACACCCCTGGAATTGCCCAAGACTCACTGAGGCAGGCCCCCCAATCATACAGAGCTCAGCTCAGCCCCCTCCCCGACCTCTCCTTTATACCCCAAAAATGCCTCATAGGATGATTTGAAAAATTAAATTCATTTCTGAAAATGGACATTTCCACAGAATGGTGTTCACAGGTTCACAGTTGGCTGGAACAAAGCCCAACCTACCCAGGACAAAGCCACCTTTCTGAGCCTCAAGGGCACAGGGTACAGACCACAGCAGCCCCAGATTAGGCAATGGGGTTGCAGCAGAAGGGGCTCCTGGAGACTCTTCACTTAAAGCTCTGGAGCTAGAATGACCCTGCAGCCAGTTTCCGAGAGTCCTAAGTACAGCACTCACCTCCGGTGCCCCTCAGTTTCCCTACCCTGCTGCTACAAAGGTCCCCACCCGTACCATCCCCCCTCCCAGGGTTCCTGTACCTCCCACCCCCAGGGTACCCATCCCTCCTTAACAAGGAACCAGACCAGCCCTTAAGATAGGCTTAGAAGCACAGAGACAAAACCTGGTTAGGGCTCATGGTCCCCAACTCAGCCAGACACTGGTGGAATAAAGGAGGGTCCCAGACTTAGTGATCATGAGAGACCCTAAGGGGACGATTCTCTTCTTTGAATCTGAGCTCCTCCCCTCCTAGGGTTTGAGGAAAATCCCATCTGGAACAACCAGCTCTAGAGAAAGTGTGGGCTCAGGCCCCAGGCTTAAGGCCTAGGCAGAGAGTCCAGCTCTAGAGAGAGTGTGACAGGGCTCAAGGCAGCACAGGGATCTAGGCAGAGAGGCCAGCTATAGCCCTGGGTCCCTTCTAGGAGGCACAGGAAGCAAGGGGGTCCTCTAGCATCTCCCCCAGGGAGGCCCAGAGTGAGACTACATGTGGTCAGCCCCACTGCTAGGACAGCTGGGTACACTATGCTGGGGCTGTGGTCAGTCATTCACTCTCCAGCCAAGACCAGTCCAGCTCTGGTTGCAGACCCCTGGGCCACAGGGGTTGAGGAGGATGAGGGAGGTCACCATGCACCAAGCCTGTGCCTCTCTCTGTTGCCTCTCTGGTGTCCAGGAGCAGGAATTGAGCTACATCTCTGTCCCACCCCACAAACACACCCCAATCACAAAATTTAGCCCAACACAGCCTCTCCCCTAACCTTAGGCAAGGAGCTTCAGTCTCCTCCTACTGGACAACACAAGCTCCACATTCCCTGGTGGCCCCCCACAGGCTCCCTACCTTAGTCCCTGATCTCAAACTAAAGGGTGGTGTGTAGATACCTCAGCAAGCACAGCCCCCCAGCCTGACATGCCCATCTCCGAGCTCAATGTTCACAGGGCACAGGACATTGGAGGGGAGCAAAGGCCCCATCCAAGGTGCACCTGACCGTAGGCTCAACGACTCTCATGAAAGGAGCTGGCCTGTGAGTGTGGGGTGATGGCCTTGCAATCTCTGGGCAGTGGACTAAAGTCTCCCCAGACTAAAAACACACAGACTCTGTAACCCTCTGACCCAAAGTCTACACAGAGGAACTGCTCTGAGCCCTGATGATTACACATGTCATCTGCAGTGCTGCCTGCAAAGCACAGCCAGAAACCACCCAGCTGTCTACAAATTGAGGCTGAATAAGTCAGGGTTCAGCTGAATAAGCCAAGGAAGAGAAGCAGGGAGGTGGGAGGGAAGTGAAGACCAACTCAGAACAGCGTACAGGTCTTACTACCTGTGTGGCTGGCAAGAGCAGCCAGCTCAGGAGCAGTGCCAGGGTGGGAAGCAAACCACTGTTCTCTGAAGCCCCTTACAGCTTGCCAGGTTTTTGCAGGAGTCTGCATTTTCCATTTAGCAAAAGACAAAAAGAAGCTGGGCTCTCTCTCGCTCTTTCCTCCATTGTAGTGAGTGTGTTTAGTCCCGTTTGCCACCATGTCCCCTCACAAGACTTTCAGAATTAAGCAGTTTTTGCCCAAGAAACAAAAACAAAATCATCCCATTCCCCAGTGGATTCGAATGAAAACTGGTAATAAAATCAGATACAACTCAAAGAGGAGATACTAGAGAAGAACTAAGTGGGATCTATAAGAAATTGCACATGAGATGGCACATACTTATGCTGTATTATGGTCACTATCATTTTACCATATCAAGCTAAAAATGTCATCAGTTGGACAGTTGGCCACACTTCATTTGGAAAATGAGTTTTCTCTTTGTTTATGTGCTATTCACTAATAAGCTGGTGCAGTAATAAATATGTGAGACTTTGTGTTTGAAAAAAAAAGTTGGATTGTCTGTGGCCAACAAGTTCTATATCCACAAGAGGGCAAACAGACCTCCCCAGACCCCCAAACTTATCTAAGGAAACACATAGACCACCTTGCCCACAGACACCCCATGCAGCTGACACAGGCCCACACGTGTGTACACGTTCACACATGCATGTGCATAGAGCCAAACATGAGACCTGATATGACTCCCACATGGGCAGATAAGGGTGGCCAGATCTACAGGGACTCACAGGCAGAAGCACAAATGCTCTCAGTGCCCACTTCCCATAGACCTGGGCACAACCATAGGCCCCTGCACAGTGTGCCCTTGTGATACACAGGCATACACATGCACAGACAGGTACACATACCACAGTGGCCCACTGAAGAGTCTGCCTGGGCTAGAGAGCACCGAGAAAGCCCTGGAACAGCCAAGTTCAGATGCCACTTCAGTGCTGTGAGGACACCCCTGCCTCCTGGGCTGCATGTTAGCAGGTGGGACCTGCCTCCCTCCATCAACACACATAGCACTGGACCCTTACAGGGAAGCTAGCTGAGGCTCAGGCAGGTCCTAAAAGGGCCCCCCGTTTCCCTGTCTAGCAGCACAGGCTGAGACCTCGGCTGGGATCTGTCAGTAAGGGCCATACCTCCCCTCCACCCCTGACACTGCCTACTCTAGCCACTGCCTCTTGGCACCAAAGCCACCAACTTCTGGTCACAAAGCACAGGACAGGTCAGTGGAGAGAAAAGCAGATTAGCAGGAAAGGTTTGCATCACCAGCAGGAAGAGTGCTGGGAGGGCACACACTCTGGGACATTAGGAAGAAGGCAGTTGGGGTCAAAGGAGCAGAGATGCATCCAAGAGGCATATTTACCAGGAAACTGCCTTAGTTTTGCTTAGATTGCACTTCGAGGGCTGCTAGGGCAGGGGCAGTGGGCACATTCATGTCTCTTGCTCCCAAGAAGATGTGATCAGCAGGAGTGAGCTTGGGGAGAAGCACTGATGCGCCAAAAGTGCCCCCCAGGAGGAGGCTGGAAGAGGCCCCCACACGTCCCTCCAGGCTCCCTCTGGCCCCAGAACCAGATTGGACGGTGCAAGCCTGTGAGTCCTTGCCCTGGCAAAGTGGCCACAAGCTCTGCCAGAGAATTTAGGGTGGCCACTATTGTGACCACAGATCCCAGTTTCTGACTGTTTCTTTCCCAGACACCTGGCTCCAAGACACCCCCAAGTCATAGACTATCTGTGGCTCTAGCTCCCAATATAGGCCACTGGGCACCCAAGCCATTCAACAGCAGAGACGGG
Organism: Galago senegalensis; assembly: GCA_963575145.1. Taxonomy (NCBI): domain Eukaryota; kingdom Metazoa; phylum Chordata; class Mammalia; order Primates; family Galagidae; genus Galago; species Galago senegalensis. The sequence continues at coordinate 13,553 of CAUYTI010024321.1, read as the reverse complement.
CACCAATGCCACCTGCTGAGCCACTGCTGCCCTCTCTGTGCTCCTGCTGGCAGTGTACTCTGCCACCTGTGCTGCAGGGTTGACTGGTAACGAGGCCATTGTCCTTGTGATCCTTAGGGCACCAAGATGAAGACAGTGAGTAATGTGTTAATCCTGAACCCAGCTGTCACCAACAGGCTCTTCTCATTGGTACTGCGGCCATCATCGCAAGCACCAGCTGCAGTGCCAGCCCCTTGGGGAGGGGTTCTGAAGGCTGGCACTGGCCACCAACCACTGCAACATCTCCAGCGTCAACTTCCTGGCCATGATGAGCATGAACCACTACATGGCCTAGTTGGCCATGGCACAGTCACACCCCATACCCTGGTGAACCTACTGGGGGGCAAAGATCACCAGCCCATGTATCTGGCTGGGTATCATGATCCTAGCCCTGCCCTTCTTCTCCTTCACTGGCATCTACAGCAATGAGCTGTAGGTCCCAAACTATGGGCTGAGCTGCCCACAGCCCAAGCAGACTAGTTCAAGGCCAGCCATATCTACACACTGGCCCTGGGTTTTTCAGTGCCTGTGTGGCACCATCTGTGTGGTCTACATTGACCTGCCATACAGACTGTAGTTGTGCAGCTCAGAGCAAGGCCCGGAGGAAAGTGACCATGCTAGTCCTTGTGATGTGGTGCTGTCCATGTGCCTCCCCTGCTGAACACTCTTCCACCTGTCCTCCAACAGGGCCCTGACCACAGACCTCCCCCAAATGTCATTCATCATCTGCATGTCATGTGTCATCAGCAGCCTCAGCTATGCCAACGTGGGTCTCAACCCCTTCCTCCACTCCTCCCTGGATGGTAGCTTCTGTGAGAATTTTCACACCACATTCTAGTGCTGAGGGGCCTTTAGGGAACACCCTTCCTGTTCACAACCAAATTTTATCTTCTCCATACAGAGAGACAAAGACTTCTGAAGCCTGGCCACCAGACCTGTGAGACAGCTGTGTCCCTCTACTCCCCAGAAAGCCCCTGGGTGGATTGCAGCAGGGATTCAGGTCCTGGCAGAAGGTCAGACATCCTGGATTTACCCGCCCACAGGGAGACAGATAGACAGGCCCCCAGGCAGTGGACAGAGGTCTCAGGGGGAAAGAACCTGAACTGTGACCTTGTCCTTGGGCCAGCACTGTGTTCCACAGTCAGGACTTGTTGGGCTCCTCCCAAGACATGATTGGGAAGTGACAGAAGTATAGGTACAGCAGGCAGCAACTCCAAGTGTCGTTGCAAACACTAAGGGTGCGCACATCCAATGAGATCATGCACTTCACTCTCGTGGCCCAAAGCCAAAGCAACATTTTCCCACAAGGCCAATCCATCCTCCTGTGTGCCCACTCTATGGTCTATGTCCCTTTGTGCCCCCATGCAGTGGCCTATGGCCCCCTAATATTCTGCTATAGGACACAGGACCCTTGTGTCAGGGCCTCTGGGCCACCATAGTCTAGGCACCATCTGTCACCTGGAAAGTTTGGTATCTAGAATTCCTTCCTGCCCGGGGTGGCCTGGGCCTAGACTTAGCCAGCAGACACTGTGGGCTCTGAAGTACATGCTGCTCAGGAACCATCAGCTACCAGGTGGGAGCAGTGAGAGCAGGTCCCAGAAGTCCAAGTGTGCCCTGACCAGTCCCCCACTCTTAGTGCCATGGCTCTCATCTGGCCCCACACAGGCACCCAGCCTTGCTACACAGCATGAGTAGTCTGGGGTAGTTTTGGTTCTTGTAACCCAGCACTCCAACCAGTCTGTCCAGGTAGCACACCAGACCCACCACTTACCACTCCCTGAGGTTTCCTGCCATGAGGTAACTGCCCACCTCTCACCAGCCCATTCCAGCGTTCTTGGACTATTGGACCTGCCCTCTCAATGTTACCTGTTACCTGCCCTGATGGCATTGTAGGACCTACCTATTGCAACATCAAAAATTTCTCCAAAACCAAGCAGCTTAAAACAACACGTGTTATTTCACAACTTCTGTGGGTCAGAATTTTGAAATGGCTCATTGGGTGGTTTTGGCTCAGGGTGTCTCTTGAGTTTTCAGTCAAGACATTGGCCAAGACTCTGGTCATCTGAAGGCTGGGCAGGACATGGAGGAGCTGCTTCTAAGAAGGAGTCCCTGACACAGTATTGGCAGGAGGCCTTAGGCCCCCTCTGCAGAGCTGTCTGGGTGTCCTCACAACATGGCAGCTGAGAGGTCCAGGAGAGAGCCAAAAGGACACTTCCAAGGCCTTTGGTGACCACATCTCAGCAGTCACATTAGGGTCCCTTCCACCACATTCTGTGCACTAGAGCAAGTCACCAAGGCCAGCCCCCACTCAGGAGCTGTGGACACTCTGAGTCACCACCCACACCCACAGCCCACAGAACAAGCAGTAGTAGTCACACCTTATACCACAGCCTAATTACCACATCTGCCTGCTGCTGTTCCTGCACCCTGGTAGCTCCTTGAGAGGCTCATTCAGGTTACATTTCTTAGATGCCATGGAGATCCAGACCAGGTGTGAGGAGTGATGAGGCCCGAACACTGGGGCCCCCAGGGAGGCTTGGGGAGCAGAGCACCTGCCCGGCAAAGGCCCTCAGCCCTCAGGGCCAGTGCCCACCCCCATGCCTTCCCCTGTTCCTCTGGCCCCAGCAGGACATCTCCACAGCAGGGAATCTCCACAGCAGGGAAGATGTTGAGCAAGCTCCTCTAAAAACCCAGACCGTTCCATATCCACAGCCCACCAAGGTGAGCCCAAAGCAGATCAGACACAGCCAGTGGACTGCAGGCCATCTCCAGCCAAGGAGAGAGAGGGTCCTCCCCCAGGAACCAGAAAGATCTCAAGGACTAAGGAGCCATGTCCAGCCAAGAGGAGAGACAGGCTCTCGCCAGGATCTGCTCCCTGACTTCTTGACACTTGGGGGCATGAAACCCCACTAAGGGGCTCATTCTGCCCTGCCCACAGGTCTGGGAGAGCCTGGTTCTGGCTTCCTGACCCCAGTCCTCACTGCCACCCATGGAGTCCCTCTGGCACCTTTAGCTGGGCACATGCAGGGCCACCACACCCTTGGTGGGCAGAGTCCAAAGCAACCAGCCAACTCAGGCTTTCCTGAGGTGGGACGGGCCCCAAGTCCTCAGGATACCCCCAGTTTTCCCTACAACCCCACATAGTGGCTGTGCAGTCCCCTTGGCACACAGGAGAAAACTGAGGCTCAGAGGAACTAGATGACTTGACCAAGCCCAGCCACAGAGGAGGGGTGCTGGGGAGGAAGAGGGAGCAAGATGAGGATGAGCCAAAGGGGTACAGCCCTGGGGAAGCCCCCCTCCGGTGGCCTCTCACCCTGCCTGACCTAGCTACTGGCAGAAGCTAGCTGTGGGTGTTGGCCCTGGACCCACATCCCATGGCAGGATGGTCAGCAGTCCAGGACCACACACTTGAACCTCCTTAGCCAGGACCACACTGAGCCCACAGGCACTGTGCTGCCCCATGTGGCTTATCTACCCCTCCCAAATTTGCTAAATTTTTGTTGTAATAGCACTGTGTCTTTTACAGACTATTTGTGTCCCCCCCCCAAAATTTATACATTGAAATCCTCTAATTTGGCTCAGCGCCTGTAGCTCAAGTGGCTAAGGCACCAGACACATACACCAAAGGTGGCGGCTTCGAATCCAGCCCGGGCCTCCAAACAACAATGATGGCTGCAATCAAAAAAAAAAAAAATGGTGGGGCATTCTGGTGGGCACCTGTGGTCCCAGCTACTTGGGAGGCAAAGGCAAGAGAGTTGCTTGAGACCAGGAGTTGGAGGTTGCTGTGAGCTGTGATGTCACAGCACTCTACCCAGGGGGACAGCTTGAGGCTCTGTCTCAAAAGAAAAGAAATCCTCTAATTTGAGGGCATTAGGAGGTGGGGCATTAGACCATAAGGGTAGATCCCTCTTGCATGGGATTAGAGACACTCATTAAGGGACACAGTGAGAAGACAGCTCTCTGCAAGCTGGGGGCAGCTGTCCCCAGGGCCTGACCACACACATGCCCTGACCTCAGGCTTCCAGCCTCCAGAACAGTGAGAAATAAATGTTTGCTGTTTATGAGCCTCCTGGTCTATGGTGTTTTGTTATGGCAGCCAGGATAAGACAGTGTCCATCCTTAAAACTTATACACATGGGTGGCACCTGTGGCTCAAGGAGTAGGGCGCTGACCCCATACCCGGCCCGGGCCAAACTGCAACAAAAAATAGCCAAGCGTTGTGGCAGGCACCTGTAGTCCCAGCTACTTGGAAGGCTGAGGCAAGAGAATTGCCTAAGCCCAAGAGCTGGAGGTTGCTGTGAGCTGTGTCGCCACGGCACGCTACCCAGGGCAACAAAGTAAGACTCTGTCTCTAAAAAAAAAAAAAACTTGGCCACAGCCAGACACTGGCCCATCTGCCTATGCCCTGCAGACAAGCACTTTGACCTGAGCACACCCAGTGATGCACCCAAGCCCATCTGACAGGGTTGTCCGCCTGTCAGGCCAACCTGGGTGGAATTGGACCCAGGCAGGAACCAGAAGGCAAAGCCCCATCATAGAGAGAGATTGCTCAGCCTCCAGTGGGACCATTCTGTTCATCTTTCACCAGAGGTCCCCGTGGACCTGCTGGAGAAAGGGGAAATGGTCAGGGGTGGGGCTTCTGCTGAGACTGAATGAAGACTCACAGACCTACAGGATTCTCTCTTCCCGGAGGGCAGGAGAGAGTCACAGCATTTGGTTGTTTAGGGAGAAACAATTTGTGCTGAAAAAAATGTGGCAGCCAGCTCACCAGGAGCGGGACTCACCCCTCCTGGTGTTGGTACCTAGTGGGTGACCCCCCATCTAAGGACTGAGCCTGATCTGTGGAAAGCACAGAGCAGGTGAGAGGATTCCTCAGCCCCTCCCACCCACGGGATGGGATCACAGATAAGTTACCCCAACAGGCCAGTCCCCCTTGTGGCAGGACTCAGAACTCCTGCTGAAAACACCTAGTTCTGTGAGCAGGTGTTTGTTACAGGCTCCTTCATTACCACAGAGACAGGTTCAAGGTTGGCTACATGCATGGGAAATGACACTTGTCTCATGCATAAATACATAAAGATGCATATCATGTCAGCACAAATTCACAAATTTTTTAGCCTTAGCAAGAAAGCAATGCTGCCAGCCAGCTCCTGTCCTCAGAGCCTCCAGCCACAGGCATTGGGAGAAAGCCCAACCTCTGTAGGAATAGCCCCTATGAAAAAGGCTCCCCAAGGCAGAATCCAGCCCAGGCTCTGTGGCTGAGCCAAACAGTGCTTCCTATTCTTTGCAGGTGCCTAAGGTCACCTGGCTAAGGTCTCAGTTATAAAACAGTCTTCTCAGTACCTTCTCAAGCAGGTATTACAATAGCTCTTCTGCAGGAAAAGTCATCAACCTGCAACTTCTGTCTGTAGACCAAGTAAGGTAATTGCATGAGTGGCCACAGAGGGGCATTCCCAAGATATAGAGACACTCCCATCATCCTGAAGCTCTGCCAGCCCCCTCCCCCATGCTGGTTCTGCACATGAAGCTGTCCTCCAACTTGGCAGCAAGCTCAGGCCTTGCCCAGAGACCCCTAAAGCTTGCAAGGGAGCAGGCAGTCATTGAGGTGCAACAGGATACAGTGCTGCCACTCTCCAAGACCACCAGGGTCTCCCGCTGCACAGTCTTCCCCCAAACCCAGCATAGCCGCTGGCCTCTGATTTCAAGCAAAGGAGAGGCTATGATGGGGTCACGGGAGGACATGGGGATCCCCAGATAGAGAATGTTCCCTGCCTTGCCCTAAACCAGCCAAGACTAGGAACACAGGCCCTCAGCTTTGGGAATGAGGGAGTGGGATCTTCCTTCGGGGCCGCTTCCCACATACAAGAGGCAGAGCTCACTGGACAATCCATTACATTTCTGGAGAGGAAGGCCAGAGCCTCCTGCTAGTCTCCTGAAGGAGAAGTGGGCATCAGACCCAGAGCTCAGCCTCAGGTGTCAGCAGTGCTGAGGCACAGGCGCATCCATACCCACAATCTGTGGTATGTCACAAGGACCCACTCAGGGCCTCCAGCCACGGGCAGGCAGCCACCCAACACCCCTCTGCAGGTAACCTGGCTACACAGGTGGGGTCAGAACAGCTGGGTGCTCCAGGTGGCAGCTCTGATCTCAGAGCCAGGCCCACCCCAAATAGCAGCTGCCCACTCGCTTCCTGGACAGCACCATGCCCATTCAGCTACCCTGAAGGGACACCACTAGGCTGAGGGCAGTGGGAAACTTGCTATACAACAGTGCCCAACACATGGCTGCATGGCTACAGTCACACCTGTAGCACCATCAGAAGACATGGGGCTCCTCAGACTCAGCACACACAGGGGCCAAGGAGTCTCCGGAAGTGTGGGAGCAAGTGTGCAAGATCCAGTCAGACATGCCACCAGCACATGGCACCAGTGGATGCTTCCAGGTGAAGTCCTATGTCCCTCTAAGCCCTACACTGGGAGGGCAGCTTTAATCTAACTGGGGCACAGAGGCAGCCTTCATGCTGTGACCTATCCCATGATGTCACTAGGTCCTCCTCTGGGACTGAGCATCTCTGGGCTAAAGGGAAAGCTCATTCAAGGCTCTGGGTTCTCAAGGCTCACATTGTGTCAGCCTAGAGTGCGGTAACCTGGGTGAGCTCCGTGTTGGGTGTAGATGGGCTCTGCGGGCTGACAGGTACCATGGGCAGGTCCACGCCTAGTCATGCAGGCCGTGGGACAGTCTCAGAGGTCTTGCAGGCCAGGGCCACATCCTTGGCAATGCTGCGCACACGGTCAGACATCTGCACATCCCGCCGAAGGACAGACGCACAGCAGAACTTCCGGAAGCAGGCCTTGAAGTTCTCATCCAGAAAAGCATACAGGATAGGGTTGAGGCAGCTATTGACATAGCCCAGGGCTGTGCAGAAACGCAGAACAGCCACCGCAGTCTCGCTGCCTGGCTGAACACCCAAGCCCTGCACCAGCACAAAGACCTGGACAGGTGCCCAGCAGCCCACAAACACAGCCACCACCACCAGCACCAGCCGGGTGATGCGTCGCAGGTTCCGGTCCTTCTCGCGGGAGCCTGAGAGCAGGCGCACGCCACGGAGCCGGCGGATCATGAGGCTGTAGCAGATAGAGATGATGAGCACGGGGATGATGAAGGAGAAGAGGAAGATGCAGACAGCAAACACAGGGCCCCAGTAGTCCTGTGGGGAGGGGATCTCCACCAGGCACTCAATCTCTGCAGGAGGAGAAACAAGGTAAGAGTGGGCCCCAGGAGATGGGAGGGCAGGTGGGATCAGTGAAGACCCCAGAAGCACAGGCAGCCTGGTGCAGGGAGAAGGGGCCACCCACCAACCTTCATCTTCAACCTGTGCCGAGCCCATGATGGCAACGGGAACACCAACCACAGAGGCCAGGGCCCAGATGGCCACATTGATAGCCTGGGCCTTGCTGGATGTCCGGACATCGAGGGCACGGATGGGGTGGCAGATGGCTACATAGCGGTCTACACTCATGGCGGTCAGGGTAAAGGTGCTGGTGAACATGTTGTAGTAGTCAATGGCAATGACTGTCTTGCACAGAGCATTCCCAAATGGCCAGAAGCCCAGGAGGATGTCTGTCCCCTGGAAGGGCAGTGTTAGCAAGACAAGGGTGTCTGCCAGGGCCAGGTTAAAGATGTAAATGTTGGTAGCTGTCTTCATCTTGGTGTGCCTGCAGAGGACAAGGAAAGGAAAGGCTTCATTTGGCCACCCTGGCATGAAAGGCCAAGGGATTCATGTTTTTGGCCACCAGTGAGGGTCACCATCTCTGATTCCCTCAACATCTGAGTCCCCCAGGGAGCTAGACACAACCTAAGACCCACTGAGTCTGTCTCAGGAGATAGAGCTTGGGATCAAACATTTTAACAAGCTCCTCAAGTGACTCTGACACACACAAAAGGGTTCCAAACCTTGAAGACTGGTCTGCTTTGGAATAGTTGGGGCATGTAGGGTACTGGAGCTAACAGTGGACTCTGTGCAGGAGCAAAGGGTAGAATAATAAGAGAAAGAACCTGTCTTCCTCCATTTTGAGTCTCCCTAAAGACCCCTCATGGATTCAAATGCTGGCCCTACAGCTGACAGAGGTCTCTGAGGGCTCCAGAGTTCAGAGTCCATAAGAAAATATCAAAGGCCTTCCTACACTGTTGTCTAGCAATGGAGACATAAACTGGTTACAGGGACAGAAGGGATGCTAATGGGACTGATTGTATCCAAGTACCTGGAATAGGGCTGGGAAAATTGTAAGTGATTAATAAATTTTTGTTAAATGAATTAATGTTGTAGTACAAGAGAGGGAATTATGATGGTGGTAGTGGTAGTCATGATAGTGATAGTGTTGGCAGTGGTGGTGATGGTAGTGGCAGGTAGTTATGATGATGGTGGTAGTATGGTGATGGTGGTGTTGGTGATGCTGATGATGGTGGTGAGGGTGGTGGTGATGGTGATGGGGATAGGGGTGATGATGGTGATAGTGCTAATGGTGATGGTGGTGATGATGGTGATGGTGGTGGTATCATGATGGTGGTGATGGTGATGGTGCTAATGGTGGTGATGATGGTGGTAATGGTGATGGTGGTGATGGTGGTGATGGTGGTGGTGATGGTGGTGGTGATGGTGGTGATAATGGTGGTGATGGTGGTGGTTTTGTGGTGGTAGTTATGGTGATGATGGTGATGGTAGTGGTGGTGGCAGCAGCACTAGAGATAACAATATCAGTTTAGCTGCCCTGAGGAAATGTGAGATTTAGTTCTGTCTCTTATAGGGCAATTATGAATAAGCATAAAAAGGCCTCAATTACAACCAAATAATAATGAAAATGATTACATCAGATATCTGTGCCAAGATCTTCACATGGATTTTATCTCATTTAAGATTTATAAAATATTTTGACCCCCACTCTATCAAGGAGAAAACTGAGGCTCAGAGGATCTAAGGTGCTTTTTTAAGGCCTTAGAGCCAGTAAATATCAGGGCAGGGCTCAGAACAAGGTGTTTATGACTTCTGGAACTACACCCCAGTCCACTGGCTCAGAGCACAATGTGTGCTGCCCCTCTCAGGCCAATGTGGCTAGCAATTCCTGAGCATCATTCTCTCTGGGGACTCTGATGGGCAAGGTGACCTTCCTAGTCTGCTCTAGTCCAGAAGTGGCTCTAAGAATGTTAATATCCCACTGCAGAAGAAAGACATAGAAGAGAAACACTAACAACTAGAAGGGTGGTCAAGACACACGGATTGCCCCTGGTTGCTGAACTTCTGATTCATGACACCCATTAGCCCTGAAAGGGCATGTAGATCATGAAACAGTCTCCCCAGGAGGTCAGCACTGGGGTGGGGGGCAGCTTTTCTTCTCACCCTGTTGTCTAACCATGCTCCACACAAACACACACATGTACACATCCACGAAGTTATATGGTCCACCTTCCACAATGTCCAGATGGGGAAAACAAGGCCCAGAGGGAAACAAGGTTTGCTCAGAGACACATAGAGGATAGGGTTGGGGAGGCAGAGCTTGGACACCCCCACTTCCCTGTCCTGCCTCCACCAACACCTTTCCCACCTAACACTTCTGGTTGAGGCCTCTGAGGAACAACTTTGTTCAGAGCCCTGAACGTTTTCTTCTTAATCACCTTTTTCTGGATCAAGGGGACCGTCATGGATCAGTAAGAAATTATTCTGCCGTTTTCCTGCTCAAGAACCTCCCACAACCCCCTACTGCCTGAAAAACAAAGTTCCCCCAGCCTAGCATTCCAGACACCACCTGCTCTCCCCAGCCCCTTCAGCTCTGTCATGTGCATGGACAGGGTAACTCATTGCCTATGCCCAGAAACCTTCTCTTTCTGCTTGGGGAAACTCTATGGGAAAAGTCCCTATTACCCACACACACTGTTCTCCCACTGTCCCCCTCAATGTCCCCACATGGTATCCTCCTAACCTGTCCCCCCACCCTACCCCCATTCTGTTCCCCCAACACTGTCCTCTCCACACTGTCCCCAACACTGTCCCCTCATGTTATCCTCTTCAATGTCCCCCCATACAGCCCCTGCCAACCTGTTCCCCCAATACTGTCCTCTCCGTACTGTTCCCCTATGCTGTCCCCTCATACTGTCCCCCTCAATGTTCCCCTACCATGTCCCCCAATCTATTCCCCTGACACTGCCCTCCTCATCAATGTCCCCCCCATGCTGTCATGTCCCCCCCCCATGCTGTCACTTCCCTACCCTCTTCCCCACCCCTGGCTGTCCCAAACCCAACTTTCCAGTACTGGCAGCTGCCATCTCTTTGGTTCTTGTGACTTGTTCCCCTCTGAACACCAGCAGTTCACAGATACAGCACAAAGGATAGGAAGGGCTTCAGGACCATCCTGCACTTGCCCCTGTGCCTCCCTCTGTCCATTTGAGGAACTGGCTGACATGAGCTGTCTCAGGGTGTCACTAGAAAGCTCACAAGGTCATTCCTACAGACATCTCACCACAAAACAGGCCTGAAGCTCAACCCAGGGCTCAGGGAGGGAGCTCCTTTGCTTGGGACAGACCTAGGTGAGGCAGGGCAGGTCCCGTTCCCTTGCTCTCCCCTTCTCCCTTGTCAGCACCCTCCCTGGATTAACCCTGGTCAGAATGAAAAATAAAGTAGTCGGGGGAACAGGAAACCACCACCTGCTCAGACCCATCCTTAACAGCCTTCATCAGTTTCCCCAAACAGGGACCTTGGTGGCTTAGCCTACCTGAGGATGACATACATGACGAGGCAGTTCCCCAGCAGCCCCCCGATACATACAGCCAGGTAGAGCCCCACAATGGTGACCTTGAGCCCAAGGGGCAGGAAGGCACTGTGGCTGGCGTTGAGCAGCAGATGGGGTGGCAGATGGGGCGGCAGCAGGCTGTGGTTAGTGCTCAGGAGAGATAGGTTGTCCTGCAGGTGGCTGCCATAGAGAACCTCCCAGAATGGGGCAGGGAAGAGGGACTCCATGCTGCTGTCCCACAGAACCGCTGGGCACAGTACCTGGGACAGGTCACAGACACGTGACTGCAGCACCAGACACAAGCCCAGCTGAGGCCTCAAAACACAGCACATGCAGCCCAGCAAGCCCTAGGAACTGCATGGGCTCCACAGTCACCGAGGCACCTGGGCTTACATATATGCACATGTAGGGGCACACAGAGACATGAAGACACAAGTGCACACACATGGACTCACAAAAAACAGAGACACACTACACCCACAAGGACATGCTCTCAGTTGGCTTGCAGACTCAAATATGGGCTGTGTTACAGTAGCAACACATGGGGACACATATCTACCCACAGGGACTCCCATACACACAGGGACACATATGTGCCCACACACAAACCTGCCCTCATGCATATGCAGGCACAAAACAGACTGAGACACACTCAGAAGTGCCAGGCACACAGGACATAGGGCAGGTCAGCACAGCTCCCTCCCATGCTGCACAGCCCTGACCACGCAGCTGCAGGCCATCAGCAGATTCCCTCCACCGCCAAGGCTCAGGTCCTTACCTCGAAACCTTGGGAGCTGGGACCGTAGACAGCAGACAGGGACAGGGCAGAGTAGGGTGTGGCAGGAGGGATTTGTTGCTTGCCTCAGCACAGGACCTGTATGGGGTCTGGATGGGGCAGCTGCGGCAGTGTGGCTTCTTCTCCTCTGCAGATAGACCAGGCAGCAGCCAAGCTGGGGGAAGGGAAAAGGCTGCAGATGGGGGAGGAGCTCTGCTGGCTGGAGGAGGGGGCCACCAGGGAAGGTATATCACTTCACCCAGGGCCCCACACTAGAGAGAGATAGACATGGGACCAGGACACACATAAGAGACAGTGAGGCTCAAAGCCACTGACCCCAGACAGACACACAGGAACAGAAGTGCCCACAGGTTCACAGACACAATAGAGATACAGGAACTCAGACACAGGGACAGACACACACAAAAGGACACACAGACTCAGACATGAGGACGGAGACTCGAACAGACATACACAGAGTACTCACAGACCTGGACACACAGGCATGGGACCACATCTCACATGGAGAAACAGCCTTGGCTCATTGGCCAGAACAGGCAGCCCGGCCCCCAGGCAGCTGAGCAGGTGCGCAGCAGTGCCCCCAGCCGGCAGCTCTCAGCAGACCAGAGCCTGGTTGTAAACAAGCGGGCAGGGCGCTGGGATCCAGGACACAGCACCAGCTGTCTCACTGTGTGCCTCATTCCTGCTGCACCAAGCCTGACACAGACATGAGCTCATTAATCCCCCCCACATCTGGCTGTTGCCACCACAGCATTAGCCTCAAAGGGGCAGAACTGCCTGTCAAGGGGCAAAGACAGGGTTAAAACCCAGGTCTGGTTAGAGACACACCAAGAACATCTCTCTGCCATGGCTGGGTCCCAAAGCAACATGAGAGCATCAGACAAGCCCCCAGCACCCACACAGCTGAACAGCTCCTCCAGAGTAGCCTCCTCAGCATTGGGGTCACCTGTACAGCCCACTGAGATAAAAACAGGCCAAGGCCATGTGGGGGACCCCTGAGTTGAGTCACCAGCCCCCAACCAGTCATGGCGTTGCTTTTCCTGCACATACTTTGGAGGAGAGCCAGACCTCTCCCCACACACAGCCCAGACCCTGCTCAGAGCACCTTCTCCAAGGATGGGGACCTAGTTGCTAAGCAACTGGCAGCAGCGTTGCTAAGATACTCAGCAATCAAAAGAGGACAGCAAAGGCAGATGCCCCAGGACACAGCATCCCAACTTGTCCCCCAAGAGTCACCTCTGCATCTTGACAGCAACCAGGACTTAGGGACACATGTGAAGACACAAGCACATCAACAGAGACACTCAAGGACAGATGGGGACATATATTCCTGCAAACACCCACACAGGCACATGGGTGGCTACAGAGAGACACAAGCCCATACTCAGAATTATACATGCACTCACAGGGATGCACAAACACAAGGGTCACACTCATGCGAGCCCACACCAAGGTGCACACAGGTACACCAGTAGACATGAGAGGGTATGAACACCTTTGGGAACAGGCACACACAGACCAAGGTCTTGGGACACACACATGCACAAACACATTCCCCATGCAAAACCTCAAGTCCCGGCTCAGCGCCTATAGCTCAACCGGCTAAGGCGCCAGCCACATACACCTAAGGTGGCGGGTTCGAATCCCCAGCCCGGACCCGCCAAACAACAATGACGGCTGCAACCAAAAAAAAATAGCCGGGTGTTGTGGCGGGTGCCTGTGGTCCCAGCTACCTGGGAGGTGGAGGCAGGAGACTCGCTTGAGCCCAGGAGTTGGTGGTTGCTGTTTGCTGTAATGCCATGGCAATCTACCCAAGGGGACAGCTTGTGGCTATGTCTAAAAAAAAAAAAAAAAACAAAAAAAAAAAAAGAGTGGGAGAGAGTTGGAAGAAGAAAAAAAACATACACAGGTGGAGTGTTAGAATGACACAGAAATAT
>CAUYTI010024319.1:0-14370 GCA_963575145.1 Galago senegalensis | reverse complement strand
TCTTTGACAAGCCAATTAAAAACATTGAGTGGGGAAAAGATTCCCTATTTAACAAATGGTGCTGGGCTAACTGGATGGCGACCTGTAGAAGACTGAAACAAGACCCACAACTCTCATTATTAACTGAGATAGACTCTCACACTGGATTAAAGATTTAAACTTAAGACATGAAACTATAAAAATACTAGAAGAAAGTGTAGGGAAAACACTTGAAAAAATCAGCCTGGGCAAATATTTTATGAGGAGGACCCCCCGGGCAATTGAAGCAACATCAAAAATATGCTACTGGGACCTGATCAAACTTAAAAAACTTCTGCACAGCCAAGAACACAGTAAGTAAAGGAGCAGACAGCCCTCAGAATGGGAGAAGATATTTGCAGGTTATATCTCTGACAAAGGTTTAATAACCAGAATCCACAGAAAACGCAAACGTATTAGCAAGAAAAGAACAAGTGATCCCATCTCAGGGTGGGCAAGGGACTTGAAGAGAAACTTCTCTGAAGAAGTCAGGTGCATGGCCTACAGACATGAAAAATTGCTTATCACAAAATCCCAAAACCAGAAATGTTGGCGTGGATGTGGAGAAAAGGGAACACTTCTGCACTGCTGGTGGGAATGCAAACTAATACATTCCTGTTGGAAAGATGTTTGGAGATCACTTAGGAATCTAAAAAAAACCTGCCATTTGATCCTTCAATTCTTCTACTTGGTATATATCCAAAAAACAAAAAAATCACTTTGTAACAAAGATATTTGTACCAGAATGTTTATTGTAGCCCAATTCATAATTGCTAAGTCATGGAAGAAGCCCAAGTGCCCACTGACCCATGAATGGATTAATAAATTGTGGTATATGTATACCATGGAATAGTATGCAACCTTAAAAAAGATGGAGACTTTCCCTCCTTCATGTTTACATGGATGGAGCTGGAACATATTCTTCTTAACAAAGTATCTCAAGAATGGAAGAAAAAGTATCCAATGTACTCAGCTTTACATGAAACCAATTTATAAGCACCCATACTTTCATATGAAAGCTATAACCCAACTATAGCCCAAGAAGAAGGGGAAAGAGGAGATGGAGGGGACAGAGGGGAGAGGATGGAGGGAGGGAGGGTAACTGGTGGGACCACACCTATGGTGTATTTTACAAGGGTACAAGTTAAACCTACTAAGTGTAGACTATAAATGTCTTAACACAATAACTAAGAAAATGCAGTGAAGGCTATGGTAACCAGTTTGATGAAAGTATTTTAGGATGTATATGAAACCAGCACATTCCCCATAATTGCATTAATGTACAATCATGTACAGCTATGATTTAATAAAAAATAAAATAAAATAAAAACTAAAAAAAAAAAAAATACCAGTTGACATAATACCCACAGACATATATTGGCCAGAGGGAAATGTAAAGTCAGCTTTAGAAAAGCGAAATATGCAGGTGAATGCCTCTGTTGAAGCCTGTAAAAACCTGCAAGTGTTAGTAAGGGAAAGGGGGTGAAGGAGAACAGTCCGACTAGTAAAGTTATATCAGAAATCTCATAAACGAATATGACAGTGGTTAGACATAATTATTGGGAGGAAATTCTAATTCCCCTAGTGGCTGTAGAGTTTTAAAATGTCTATTTTTGTGTACCAAATGTTGAAGGAGTTCAACATTAAGAATTATTTTTTAAAGCAGGAATTTCTGTCATTTGCGACCACATGGAAGAACTAAGAGGACATTATGCTGAGTGGAATAATCTACATGGCAAGACAAATACCACACCATTTCACTCACATATAGAATTTTAAGTAGTCAAGTTCATAGAAGCAGAGAGCAGGATAGGAGTTACCAGAGGCTGCAGGGGGAGAGAGGTGGGCATGGAAAAGTGGAACATGGGTCAAATGGTTCAAAATTTCAGTTAGACAGGAGGAACGCTTCTAGCAACTATAGGTAATAATAACATCTTATAGATTTCAAAACAGCGAAATTACACCTGTAATCCTAGCACTCTGGGAAGCTGAGGCAGATGAATTGCTTGAGCTCAGGAATTCAAGACCAGCTTGAGCAAGAGTGGGACCCCATCTCTACTAAAAATAGAAAAGCTAGCTTTGCATAGTGGTGGGGACCTGAAGTCCCAGCTACACAGGAGGCTGAGGCAAGAGGATTGCTTGAACCCAGGAGTTTGAGGTTACTGTGAGCTATGATGCTACAGCACTCTATCCAGGGTGACAAAGAAAAAAAAGCTAAAATAATGTATTTTAAATGTTCTCACTAAAATGATATAATAGATATTTGAAGTGATACATATATTAATTAGCTGATCTGATCATTCCATGATGTATTGAAACATCATATTATACCCCATAAATATATACAATTATTTGTCAATTGAAAATTGAATAAAACTTTTTTATTTAGAGACAGAGTCTTACTTTGTCACCCTCGATAGAGTGTTAGGGCATCACAGCTCACAGCAACCTCCAACTCTTGGGCATAGATGATTCTCTTGCCTCAGCTTCCTGAGTAGCTGGGACTATAGGTGCCCACCACAATTCCTGGCTATTTTTTTTTTGTTGTTTCAGTTTGGCCAGGTATGGGTTTGAACCCGCCACCCTCGGTATATGAGGCCAGCACCCTACTCACTGAGCTGCAGGTACCACCCTAATTAAAACTTTTTTAAAAAAAATATTTTCCAATAGTGGCTGAATGTTGGATATATTAATTAGGTTGATTTAATTTTTATATAATGTACACATATACCACAGCATCACATCATTGTCCCTTTTTTTTTTTTTTGAGACAGAGTCTCACTTTATCACCCTCAGTAGAGTGTTATGGCATCACAGCTCACGGCAACCTCCAACTCCTGGGCTTAGGCAACTCTCTTGCCTCAGCCTCCTGAGTAGCTGGGACTACAGGTGCCCACCACAATGCCCGGCCATTCTGTGATGCAGTTTGGCAGGGGCCGGGTGCAAACCTGCCACCCTTGGTATATGGGGCCAGTGCCCCAGTCACTGAACCACAGGCACCGCCTGATGTCCCAAAAATATACACAATTGTATTTGTCAATTAAAATATTAATTTAATATACATATAAAGAATTTTTTTTAATTCCTAAGGAATATATGGCAAAGAAGAATCATAAAAGTTGGAATCAAACTGAAGGAAAGAATTATTATAATGGGTGGCCTATAATCTTTTCTTGGGCTGCAGGAAAACCTGAGGATTAGCATCTTGGTTTCATTCTATGCAATGGTAATTCAAAGAAGGGATAGGAGTAAACTAGATCAACAATAAATTAGGATCCTGATAAATCAGAATCCTGCTGGGCAGTGAACCAGCATGCTATACCTGTTTCTCAGTTGCCTATTCCTTAGCCAGCAATTGACAAGAGGCAGATGCACAGAGAAATAAGAGCTAAAAATAGATCCAGAAAGGGCTACTTGAATACCAAGGTGTAAAAGCCCAGGGGACTGCAGATCTGGTGGTGCCTGAGCTGAAGATTCTGGCTTTCTCATCTGACCACTCACATTCCAGTGTGACATCCTTGTGAACACAGAAGAGGAACGTTGGACAAGCCACACCCACTCAGTGCCGTGCAGTGCCTGGTGTGGTGCCCATCCTTTATGCCAGAGGGAAGTGTCTGTAGATTTGGTGCTGGATGAAACATGTTGGGCCCCATCAATTTGACTGTCAGTCTGTACCCAGGACCCCACCTTCCTGCAGATTTTGTGCAATCACCTGACGCTTGGTATCTTCTTCTTCCCATACCCTTTTGCTTGTCTCTCAGCAATTTTTAATTTATTTCATCTTGTTTGTTGTATCTGTCTTAGCATTCCCCCTCCTTGACCAAGACACTGCCAGAGATGCTCCCTGGAGGACAGATGACTCCACATCTACTAACAGAGAATGGTGACGAATAGTGGCTGCTGGCCACTATTACAGCTGGAACTGGGATAATTCTAACAACTTCCCAACAGATAAATTATGTAAAACTTTATCTGCTTCCATACTGAAAATCTGGCGCTAAGAAGCCCCTATCATCATCAACATCCCTTGAACCCAAAGAACCTAATGGCACCTCATCTACTGGCATAGAACTCTAATCTACCTTCATCACTTGTATCTGAACTAGCCAAAGCATGCACACACACACACACACACGCGCACTTTACCAACCACACCTTTCCTCTGCCCAAAAACTGCTCCTCCCGTCATACTAAGTTATCCCACAGAAAAGAAAAAATAGCATTTCACTTCCATCTCATCTTCTAAAATACTCGCCAGTGTTCTTACACCCTAGTCACCCACCAACAGGGAGCTGAATCACACCTGTGAGACACAGCCGTGAAGCCTGGGACTATTCTCCACACCAGGGAAGAGGCACTGACATGTTCTATCACCATGGGTTGCACTTCTCTTTGAACTTAAAGAGAGTTCAAAGAGAAGCACAGGGTGCTTGGAGACGGCACAGAGTGGATTTCCCTGAGTGATCAGCAGGCAGGAGGAACACCCCACTGCCTCAGACATAAAAGGCCCCAAGAGGCCTGGCAAAGAAAGGTTAGAGCCCCATGGCTAGGAGAGGTCTCCAGACCACACAGTCCTCACTCAGTGGCTCTGGGTGGCTCTGCTTCTGGAATAAGGAGTCGGGATGGTGCAGACACCAGACTTGGGAATGAGAAAGGAATCTGAAGCCATGTCTGGATAATGTGTGACCCCCATCAACATGTCTGCTCCCCTCCTTTTTCCTCCTCTAGGCAGTCAATGAGGGGAATGTCAGGAAGCTGCAATCTTTAGCCAAAGCGTGAAATCTGAATAAATTGGCAGACATGGCACAGAAAGGGCTTCTGCCCCTGGAGAGACTGTGGTGGAGAGACGATATCTGGCTGGAGGAAGCACCAGAGCTAAATAGCCACCGTTCATGGCCCGGATCTATCAGGTGTGCCCTCCTCAGGGCCTGCCATGGGAGAGCGTGGCTCCAGAGTGTCTGTGAATCAAACCTTGGCAAAAATCATTCTGAGTGTTTTGATAAGACATCAGTAAATCAGGAAAGGTTTCCATGTGTTATTGTCCAAATGAACCCAACAAAATCAAGCATTATCCTTGTGTACAAAAAGGAGTGGGTGGTCACTATGACTAAGCTTCCTCTGGTTTTCACATGTTTGGTTAACCTAAGTGCAGAGGAGGCAAGCTTCCAAAATTTAACCACAACTGGTTACTTCACTAAAATGTTTTTCTCTGCCTCTTAGTACAAATAGCTAATGCTTAGGGGGGTGCTTTTACCTGCCTTTGCTCCTTGAGTCCTCCCAACACCTCTGAGATAGGTACTCCCATTATCCCCACTCTGTAGGGGGAGAAATTGTGTCACAGGGAGGTCAGATAACTTGCCCTACGCCACTGGCCAGATGAGGGGCAGGACCACATACCTAGAAAGCAGACCAGACCCCATTCTCTCAGCCTCCACACATATGACTGCTTTTCATGGAGAAGCCAGGAGGCCCAGTGTCCATTCTTGACTTTGTAAACAAAATGTCTTAATAAAAATGTCATGATAATTAAGGTCTTGCCTCCCATCCAGCCTCAATTTCTCCTTTCTTTAAAATGAGGGTGTTGGTCTCTAGATCTCTAAGAGTTTCTCCAGCTCAGAGCCCCTAGGGGTCTATTTTGAAGTTGAAGCAATGAGAAACCTTTAAGAAGAGGGTACCCCTGCCATTCCTGCCATTCCTGCCATTCTCCATTCTACGTGTAATGAAATGGGAGAGCTGCTCTTTAGACAGCAGCTTGGGGTCTACTGCATTTCATCCCTCCATCTGTTCAGAACCCTGAATGACCCTCCAGACATTCTTTCATTCTGAAAATATTTACCAAGGGACCATTGTGTTCCAGGCACCAGGCCAGGTGGGGTGGGGTAACAGGGAACCAGATGCAGTCCTCATGGTTGGGCAGGCCACAGTCTAGTGGGAAGGATGGGGTTGTGACACTAAGACTCAGTTCCGTATTGTGTGCAAGAGAGGGGCAGGGATCCAGAACTGGTGGAGGAACATCAGGGCAGGCTTCTGAAAGGATGCGATATCCAATCTGAGCCTGAAGAGTGAGGACTAAGCACCTGAGGACTGTCAGGGCTCAGACAGCAGGAAGGGCATTTTCAGGCAGGTGGAATGGTACATCTTTCAGGCAAGAAAAAACAGGAAATGCTTTACCATAGGAGCATGGAATGCAAGGAGTTAGGGAGAAAGACAAGAGAGGAGGCAACAGGGCCTGGCACCAGCCATGCCGGGAAGCTCAGTGAGCTGTGGGAAGGAGTGTGGCCTCCCTTCTGCCAGTAATGGGTAGGCTCAGACAGCACAAAAGTGGCTGTTCAGGATGAATTGTTGGGTTGAATCATGTCCCCTCCTCCCCCAAAAGATGTTGGATTCCTATCCCTTAATTCCTCAGAATATGGCATTTTTTTATTTGGAGATGGGGCCCCTTACAGAGGTTATCAAGTTAAAATGAGTCATCAGGGTGGGTCTTAATCCAGCATGAACTGGTGTCCTTAGAAAAAGAGAAAACTTGGAGGTAGAAACAGAAACTCACATGTGTAAGGACAGATGCTATGAAGAGACACAGGGGACTGTAGCCTGGGCAACAGAGTAAGACTCTGTCTCAAAAAAACAGAACAAAAAAATAATTATCTACAAATCGAGGAGAGGGGTCCAGAACAGATCCTACCCACACAGTCCTCAGAAGGAAACAATCCGACAACAAGCTATTTTTGGACTTCCGGCCCCCAGAACAGTGAGACAATAAATTTCTGTTGTTTACACCACCACTTTGTTACAACAGCCCTATCAAATTAATACAGCGACTCATTCAAATTTGCATTTTGTAAAAATGATCTGCTTACAAAGAAGAGGACTGGGTTGAAGGGGATAGTCCCATCTGCCAGGAGACCAGTTTGGAGGCCAGAGATGATAAAGGTCTCTGTGAAGGCAGGAATAGCCGAGACAGAGGCTGACCCACTAAGAGACCTTGTCAAGGCAGAGCGTCCAGGATGCAATCATGGGCTGAGTACGGGAAATGGGAGGAACTGAGCACTCAAGGGCCATGTCCAGGCCATGTTTGTAGCTCAAGTAAACATGTGGCCATAGCAAAGTCTCACCAATCACTTGATCAGGAATCTCAGGTACAAGTTCTGTACAATAGATAAATGAAGGAACACTGCAGAGTCACCACCTTTATTTTGCTGAATTAACATCCAGTTCTGGCTTTTACCCTGATGTGCCCCAGCTTCATTTTGTAGGCAAATATCTACTGACCACCCATACTGTGCCAGACACTGTACCAAGCTCTGAGAACATAATAGTAAGATGAAGGAAAGAGGATCCTCATGTCAAGAAGAAGACAAATATTAATCCTATTGATAAATGAATAATTACAGACTGTGATAGGAGCCAGAGAGCATATAATGGATGATTGGTCCAGAAAAGCAATGGCCGAGCTGGTCTCCAAAGTACAAAAGTCAAGTGCAAAAGCATCTGAGATGAGGATGTCATGGGCCCAGGTGGGAAGGGACCTGACCCAGGTGAGGGACTGGGTGAAGTCCCTGGGGAAAGTAGACACGGGTGAAGCTGGACCAGATAATGAACATTTATCCAAGGGAGTGGGAAGTTGTCCAAGAGATGTGGGATTCCTGACACACAATAGGGACTCAGTAAATATTCATTAAATGAAGAAGGACTTTGTACTGGGTTGAGTGGTGTGGCCCCCAAATCCACACCCACCCTGAATCTTAGAATGTGACCTATTTGAAATAGGGTCTTTATAGATGTAATCAAGTTACAATGAGGTCATACTGGATTAAAGTGGGCCCAGATCCAGCATCAGTGTCATTATAAAAAGAGAGAAATTTGGGCACAGAGCATAGGATACCACGTGCAGGCTCAGGAACCAGCACAGGGAAGATGGCCGGGTGAAGGCAGAAGCAGGGGAAGAAGTGAGGGGTGCACCATCCGTGGAACACCAGGGACTGTCCACAACCCCTAGAAGCGAGGACACAGGCATGGAGCAGGTTCCCCTCCCCCAGAGCCTCTGAAAGGAACCAACCTGGCTGACACCTGGTTCTGGACTCCCAGCCTCCAGAATTGTGAAAGAATAAATATCTATAGTTTTAAACTATCCAGGGTTATGGTACTTAGTTACAGCAGCCCTTGAAAATTACTACAGACTTTTACCTAAAAAGTTAGATGACCAAATGTTGATTATGAAAAGATCACTGTGGCCTCAGAGGATGGGTGGGGAGGAGCGGTCAGAAGGGGATGTGGGAACTCCAGGTGCGTCACTGGGATGGGACTGCAATAATCTAGGTGGGAAATGGTGGCCTTCCCCAGAGTGCTGGTGGGAGAGATGAAGAGTCAGGAGACTCAAGAGATAGGCAGGGGCTAAAATCTCAGGGATCCTTGAAGAAACAATGCCTACAGTGATGGATAATAGAGAGAATGGGAGAAAACAGAAATGGAGTTTTGATTCCAGCAACACCTGGCCCCTGCATGCTTCTGGATTCACCTGGCTCAAAGTCCTGTCTGTTTCCCTCTGTTTAGCCTCACTCAGCCAGCTGTTGCCAGTTTCTTCTGTATCAGCCAATTTATCACTTCCTGTAACATATATCACATCTGAGGCTTACAAACATGTTCTTCACATGACAACATTAGAGGCAGGGTCTACTTTATCTTACGTATGAGGAAAGTAAAACTCAGAACGCTGATTTTGCCAAAGATATTGTGAGTAGAAGGCGGAGTAGAAGGAGGATTCCAACTCACACCTATGCCCCGGGGACTTTCCTCTGCCCTGACACAGAACATGCAGCACCAGCCAACATGAGGTTGGAGAAAGGTCCTGTCCCTAGCAGTCGCAGTAAGGGACTACATACAATATGGGTTTTGAGAGCTTATCAGCCACAGAAATAAAGCTGTTACAGTAGAAAATTTCCTTATTGGAAAAAAACGCCCTGCACTTTTGCTTCTAGCATAATCTTCTGAGGCTTTACTAAAACGTGAGATGTTGTTTTATGTTTAAGACCCATCCATCCTGGTTGGAATCCAGGCTCTGACCCTTCCCAGCTGCATGGTCTTGAGAAAATCGCTTAACAACTTTAACCTTGGTTTTCTTATCTATTAAAAGGGAATACTCTTAAGAATCAGTTGGTAGGGTTGTTTTGCGTAATATACACAAAATATTTAGGTAAGTGCCTGACTCAAGGTAAAGGATTCAATACGTGTTAGACAAGACTAGTATTATTTGCCTTAATTGCATACTCATTTTCAGACCATACAAAGCACAAATATTCCTCCTACAAAGTCTCACCAACTCAGGTGAAGGGTGGCTAATAAAAAAAAAATATGAGAGCTGCAATATTCTGCAGCAAAATATAGAATCGCTGCTTCCAGGAGCTTCCAGGAGTACCGGACAGGGAAAGGGATTTGAGCAAGAGGTAAAGGAAGGGATAAGGCAAGATGACAGAGGAGGAGGGAAGTATTTACGACTCCACGTTAGAGATAAGGACAAGAAGAATCACAGTTAGGTAACCAGTCCAAGGCCACACACCCAGAAAGTGACGGAGCTGATTTTAAAATGTATGCTCTTAGCAAAAACAGAGCACCATGCTACGGTCCTTTCTAGTGCATTCATCACGACATCTGCAGCTCTTACTGCACTTTCATTTAAAAATTTGCCTTCCCCACTAGAATGTGTCATCCTTAAGAGAAGGAACTTGGAGTTTCTCCTTATTGTAAGCCCAGGGCTGGGTTCTCCGTGAGTGGTTAATACAACAGTGTTGAATAATTGTGAATGCATTACATCCCCAGTGCATAAAAATATTTTAATAGATAGGTTTATATACCATGTAGCTTTTTACAGGGTTTGAGTGAAAATATTGGCTCCAAAAGGGTGACTGTAAACATGGTAGGCTTATGTCAGCGTTTTACCTGAGTCACTTAGATGTTTGGGTTTTTTATTTATTTGTTCTGTCTTGTTTGCGAGGGTAGCAGAGA
Organism: Galago senegalensis; assembly: GCA_963575145.1. Classification (NCBI taxonomy): domain Eukaryota; kingdom Metazoa; phylum Chordata; class Mammalia; order Primates; family Galagidae; genus Galago; species Galago senegalensis. The sequence continues at coordinate 4,353 of CAUYTI010024319.1, read as the reverse complement.
GGTGAGCCGCAATCTGACCTATTTGAATAATACTGATGAGGAACTAGAGGAGTGTGCATTGATGAGGTCCTCCTGCGATTTTTCCCAAGGGCAATTCTACTCTCTGATGTCCGGCATTTAGCACAGGTTAAACTTGTTTATTGCTCAACTTATTTTTGTGCACGGTGCAAAGGAAGACAGAATAATGGACCATTTACAGGAATTCTAGAAGAGATAAGAGTAAGTTGAAACTTCTTAATTGAAAATTCTAGGCTTTTCCATATTTATTGGTGCACATAGGATCACAAAAGGGTCATCCAAACCAGCAGTGCCTCTGGGTTCATCCTCCTGGGACTCTCCTTCCAGCCTGGGGACCAGAAGGTGCCCTTTGCTCTGTTCCTCATCATGTACGTGGTCACCATGGTGGGAAACTTGCTCACCATCCTGGCCATCCTCTCTGACTCTCAGCTCCAAACGCCCCTGTATCTTTCCCTCAGTAACTGTCTTTCACTGATGTTTGCTATAAAACCATCGTTCCCGAGATGCTGGTGAACTTTCTATTGAAGAGGTCCATCTCCTACACTGAGTGTGCAGCTCAGATGTATTTCTTCTTGGCACACAAAGGTACCTCCTGGAAGCTGTGGCCATTGACTACTATGTGGCCATCTGTGACCCCTTCCACCATGTCACTGCCATGAGCCCCTGCCACTGTCCCCTGCTCCATCTCTCACCTCCATACCCTTTTATTATAATAGTTCTTCTGATAAACTGACCTCTCTTCTGTGACTCCAGTGTTACCCACCACTCTCTCTGTGACATCAATCCTTTCTGCTGAACTTGTCCTACTCCTCCACTTTTGTCAATGAAATTGTAATTAACACAGAAGGACTTACAACTTTGGTGATCACCTTCATATGCTTTATCATCTCTTACCTAGGAATCTTCCTTGCTGTTCTTATAATAAAATCCCCTCAGCTGCTGGGAAGCCTTCTCCTCCTGTGGCTCCCACCTCCCGGTGGTGACCATCTTTTATGGTACCATAATCTACATTTATTTCTGATGCCTGCCTTGCAACAAGGACCTAGCAGCAATAGTCAGCTGCACAGTTTTTTCCTCCTTACTTAACTCATTTATCTATGGCCTGTGTAAAAACAGAAGTTGCATCTGACAAAGTTAAGCAGGCAAGGCACTTTATTCAAAGCTATTGCGATGGGGCAAGAGGCCAGAACTCAGGCTGAACTCAGATCTACTGAAACAAAGACAAGGAGGATTTTTAAGCACGAGGATGAGTTAATGGAAAAGAACTGGAAGACATTAGGGAAAGGTCACAGGCTACTTGTGTTTGCTAATTGACTTTATCCACAGAAAAAGTAAACTTTACGTATCTTTATGACAGGAGGTGATTTTGCAACTTGGAGTAAGGCATCTGCTGCAGGGAATCTCCTACCTTCCCACAGAGGCTGAGAGATAGGGGTGCTACCTCTCTTGGTGAATGACATTTCACAGAGATACATAGCTCCCAGGTCCTTAAGAAGCATATTTCTAGACTGTAAGGCTAGCAAGAGGCTTTTGATCTATATCTCAAGAGGGCAGAGAAAGAATTGCAAGTGTTCTAAAGTAAATACTCTAAGGAAAAGGAGGTCAGGGACCTAGAGCCAGGAAGAAGGCCATCTGAGGTCCAGTCAAGCTAAAGGGAATGTTAAAGTCATCCTGGTCACCTGCTTGGCTCAATCCTCCCCTACAGTGAGCAGGAATTCCACTCTGTTTCTCTATGCCTATGGGTAAAGCAGCCTAATTTTGCCCTTCTGACTTTCCCTCAGAGCCACATCCTCCAGTGCCATCTGTCAGTTATAAAGGTGACCCTCATATACAAACCCAAACCCGTCTCAAGGGGGTTCATTCGAAGCCCAGGCTGCAAACTTTCTGTTCTGTATCCTATTTCAACTTTAGAATATGTATTTTATCTTTATTTTTTTATTTTTAAATATTGAATTTTATCAAATTTCATTTAAATTGTGTTTAATCACTTAAATTTTATTTAGATTTTATTGTGGAACCACAGTTGTGTGTTCACCTATACATAAAGCTGTGCCTTACAGAGAGACTTCCGTGTACTTAGCCACTAATCCTTCCTGTGGAACTATAAAATCATGATAATAAATGCCTGAGCCCAGTGGAAACATGAGGGGTGGAGACAGGGAAGGCGAAAACCTTCTCCTTCTAGGGCACTTGGGAGTGCAGTTGGCTTATACCCTGGGGTGTAGAAAGGGCTCTCCCGGATGGGGGATGAGCCATCTTTCTGTCCATGTGGAGACAGACTAGCAGCCACCCTGATAAGGATGCCTAGGAAATGTCTGGCCCTGTGCTGTACTTGTTCATTAGTTTCTGTGTTGCAATTATACCTCTCAGCATTCCTGGGTCCTCAGTAAAATATTATGGACAGGTATAACCTTTCTTGACTGTTCTCTAGTCCTCAAGAGAGGTTCTGTGCGCATACCTGAGTTGAAATGGAGCAAGATACATCAGAGCTTCCTTCCTGCTGGCCAGACTAAGAGGTACCAGTCAAAGCCTCTGGCCAGGTCAGATGTGACAGAGCAGCAAATCCACAAAGGTATTTTGTTTCAAGAAATCATTTTGGGTCCATCAACTATCCACATGGAAAAAATTAAACATGGGCCTACCTTACACCATCCAGAGAAAAATTTCTAAGTGATATACATCTAAATGTGAAGGGCAAAACAATAAGGCTTCTAAGATACAAAAAGGAGTGACCATCTTCATGTCCTGGAGGTAAGCAGAGATTTATTAATTGGGGCATAAAAGCACCAATCATAAAAGAAAAGACCAATAAATTTGACTAAATTAAATTCAAAAGCTTGAGTTTAAAGTATACAATTACAAAGGGTGAAAAAGCAAGCCACAGAGTGACAGAAGATATTTGTAAAACATGTGATCAACAAAGGACTCATCTTCAGAATATGTAAAGAGCTCCTACAAATCAACATAAAAATGGGCAGGAGACTTGGATAGAGATTTCATTAAAAAGAGAATATCCAAATGACTAATAAATATGAAGAAGGGTTTGAGATACCACTAAACACTCACCACAATTTCTAAAATGAAAGGAAAAAACTAAAAAATCTTAAGGAGCAATCAACACTTTTCCTCCCTAATAGCAGGAGTGTAGATTTGGATCACTTTGGAAAGCTGGTAGGACCTACCAATGTGAATATACACACACTTTATGGCCCAGCAATTTGATTCCTAGGAATATACCCAACAGATATACATATTTTCTCTAGAGAATATATATCAGAATATTTGACCAGGCACAGTGGCTCACATCTGTAATCCCAGGACTTTGGAAGGCCAAGGCAGGAGGATTGCTTGTGGCCAGGAGTTTGAGACAAGCCTAGGAAACAGCAAGATCCTTCCTCTACCAAAAAAAAATTTTTAATTAAAAAATATATCTCTGGACATGGTAGACAGGTATAACACCATCCAGAGAAAATTACCTGTAAAGTAAAGAAAATTACCTGTAAATTACCTGAAAAGTACCTGTATTTCCAGCTACTAGGGAAACTGACACAGGAAGATCACTTGAGCCCAGGCATTTGAGGTCGCCACCAATGTGATTGCACCACTACACTATAGCTTGGGCATCAGAGTAAGATGCTATCTCTTTAAAAAAAAAAAAAAAAGAAGGAAAGAAAAGAAAGCGCTAAAGTTTCCTGTTAGTCCCATGGCTTTGTCTGAAGTGTCAGATGTGAGTGGTGGGGCTATAGCAGCTAGCAAGGATGCTCATCCTCTTGGGTGCAACAACCCTGGTGCTGGTCACAAAAATGCCATGGGCGTTGCCCACAGTCACAATTGGGAAAAAATCTAAAATATCCTCAGAATGTAGAGGTCAACATCATACACAACAACTTTATAAAAAGTGAGTCTGGGCTCGATGCCTGTGGCTCAAGTGGCTAAGGCGTCAGCCACATACACCTAAGGTGGTGGGTTCAAATCCAGCCTGGGCCCACCAAACAACAATGACGGCTGCAACCAAAAAATAGCCGGGCGTTGTGGTGGGTGCCTGTGGCCCCAGATACTTGGGAAGCTGAGGCAGGAGACTTGCTTGAGCCCAGGAGTTGGAGGTTGCTGTGAGCTGTGATGCCACAGCACTCTACCCAGGGGGACAGCTTGAGGCTCTGTCTCAAAAAAAAAAAAAAGTGAGTCTGTCAGAAATGTGCCATTTTCAGCAGATTATCAAAAACTGGAATGGATAATTGGACAAAATTGCCTGGAAGTCATATATGTGATTCACACTAAATGCAAATTTCCTTCACTCAAGCTGAATGCTTTAATTTTTTTTTTTTTTTTGAGACA
>CAUYTI010024316.1:0-10272 GCA_963575145.1 Galago senegalensis | reverse complement strand
AAATTTTAAAAATTAGGTATGGTTTAAAGCAATGACTGAAAAAATGACATGAAGGCTGTGTTGACCAGTTTGATGGAAGTATTTCAAAATGCATGTGAAAACCCCACACTGTACCCCAGAAGTGCATTAATGTACATAGTTATCAGTCAATTAAAAAAATAAATAAATAAATAAAAATTTTTTAAAAATTAGGTATGGTGGCACATGCCCATAGTCCCAGCTACTTGGGAGGGAGACTGAGGCAGGAGGATCACTCAAGTCCAGCAGTTCAAAGTCTCAATGAGCTATCATCATGCCACTTAGCACACTACAGCCAGGGTGACATAGTGAGGCCCTGTTTCTAAACAAAAAGAAAAAGGAAAGAAAGGAAGAAAGAAAAGAAAGGAGAGGAGAGGAGAAAGGAAGGAAAAAAAAAAAAAAGAAGCAAAAAAGTTCATTGGAAACAGTAAACTAGGCTTGGTGCCTGTGGCTCAAGTGGCTAAGGCGCCAGCCATATACATCTGACCTGGTGGGTTCAAATCCAGCCTGGGCCCGCCAAACAACAATGATGGCTGCAACCAAAAATAGCCAGGCGTTGTGGCGGGCGCCTGTAATCCCAGCTACTTGGGAGGCGGAGGCCAGACACTTGGCTTGAGCCCAGGAATTGGAGGTTGCTGTGGGCTGTGATGCCACAAGACTCCAGGGCAACACCTTGAGGCTCTGTCTCAAAAAAAAAAAAGAAAGAAAAAGAAACAGTAAACTAAAGTAGTTGAATTTCTTATTTTTAATGTATATACTTGTACTATTTTCAACCCATATTTTATTTACATAAGTCTAGCAAATTATTATAGTTAATTTTCATTATTTTTACAAGCAGTTATAAATATTACTACTGTGTTGTTGCAATTGAAGTGTTGAAGATCATTGTCATTCAGGATAAGTTTTTGAATGGATGAAGAGCTTCAGTTTATAATGTCAGAGAAATAGCTCAGACCAGGAGTCTGCGAGATAGGGTTCCAGACTCAGCTCTGGCCTTAGCTGCGTCTAACCAGACTAAAGTCCATGGTAGAATTTTAAATGTTTATGAAAATTATAGCAATAATAGGAAATTACCTTCACAATGTTAACAAGCATTTAAACAATTTGTATAATATGTATTTTAAATTTTTATTATGAAAAATTTTAAGCATATATATAAAAGTTTATTCTTTTGACATAAGAACTCCCTAGATTCAACAATTAATTTTTTTTTTTTTTTTTTGAGCCAAAGCCTCAAGCTGTCCCCCTGGGTAGAGTGCCCTGGCATTACAACTCACAGTAACCTCCAACTCCTGGGCTCAAGCGAGTCTCTTGCCTCCGCCTCCCAAGTAGCTGGGACCACAGGCGCCCGCCACAATGCCCGGCTATTTTTTGGTTGCAGCCATCATTGTTGTTTGGCGAGTCCGGGCTCGGGATTCGAACCCGCCACCTTAGGGGTACGTGGCTGGCGCCTTAGCCAGTTGAGCTATAGGTGCCGAGCCAAAAACCTCTAATTCTTGAGCTCAAGCAATTCTCTTTCCTGAGCCTCCCAAGTAGCTGGGACTATAGGTGCCCATCACAATGCCCGGCTATTTTTAGAGATGGGGTCTCGCTCTGGCTGGTCCTGAACCTCTGAGCTCAGGCAATCCACCCGTCTCACCTCCCAGAGTGCTGGGATTACAGGTGTGAGCCACCTTGCCTAGCCCTGTTTTTTTTCTATTTTTAGTAGAGATGGAGTTTCATTCTTGCTCAGGCTAGTCTTGAACTCCTGAGCTCAAGCAATCCACCTGTCTTGGCTTCCCAGAGTGCTAGGATTACAAGTGTGAGCCACTGTACCCAGCGAGGAGTAGTATTTTCAAGGGTGAAAGAAGCTTTCTCCAGAATCCAAAAACTTCTACCTACCAAAAATTAGGCATCTTTGATATGAATTATAAGATGTGATGGGTCTGGGGTAGGTGTGGTGGGTAACACCTGTAATCCTAGCACTCTGGAAGGCATTAGATGGTGGATTACTTGAGCTGAGGAGTTCAAAACCAGCCTGAGCAAGAGCAAGACCCCATCTGTACTAAAAGTAGAAAAATTAGCCAGGTGTTGTGGCAGGTGTCTATGGTCCCAGCTACTTTGGAGGCTGAGGCAAGAGGATCACTTGAGCCCAAGAGTTTGAGGTTGCTGTCAGCTATGAAGACACCACAGCACTCCATCCTGAGTGACAGAGTGAGACTGTGGTTTGGAAAAAAAAAAGTGGTGGTTCTGATGGTAGTGAGTTATACTTATTAATATTAGTGGCTGGTCAGAAGGTATTATCTTGAGATTGATTGTTCAGTTATAGATGGAACTTCCCCCTTCTCACTTCTGCACTTAACTAGTCTTTAGAAAGAAAACAAAATCTTTAAATCTTTTCAACATTAGTGTCATTGAAATTGGTATGTGTATACCCCTCTACCACTGCTAAATTTGACTAGTATTTAAATAAATAATAATTTTTTTAAAAGTTGCAAGATGCAATATTTTGACCTTTACCTTGGAGGAAATTCACCACTTATGCCCGCCATGTGGCCTGCTTCCTACCAAGCTACAGACTGCTACCAGTCTGTAGTAGGAGGTGGGGTGGCGGGGAAAAGTGGGTTGATGATTACAGCTATAAAGAGTCAGCTAGTATGGCTTGGAGCCTGTAGCTTAAGTGTCTAATGCACCACATACATACACCAGAGCTGGCGGGTTTGAATCCAGCTTAGGCCTGCCAAACAACAATGACAACTACAACCAAAAAATAGCTGGGCGTTATGGTGGGTGCCTGTGGTCCCAGCTACTTGGGAGGCTGAGGCAAGAACATCGGTTAAAACCCAGGAGTTTGGAGGTTGCTGTGAGCAGTGATGCCACAGCACTCTACCCAGGGGGACAGCTTGAGGCTCTGTCTCAGAAAGAAAGAAAACTGGATTGGGTGAAGCCTGGATTGAGCGGCACCTGTCATTCAGTGGGTAGGGCACTAGCCCCATATACTGAGGGTGGCAGGTTCGAACCTGGCCCTGGCCAAACTGCAACAAAAAAATAGCTGGGCGTTCTGGTGGGCACCTTTAGTCCCAACTAACCAGAAGGCTGAGGCAAGAGAATAACCTAAGCCCCCAAATTAGGCATCTTTGTTAGTGATATGAAGTGGTGGGTAACACCTGTAGTGTTAAAAAAAAGTCCAGGAGTTTGAGGTTGCTGTGAGCTCTGACACCACCGAACTCTACTGAGGGGGATAAAAGTGAGACTGTCTCTAAAAAATAAGAGTCAGGCTTAGCGCCTGTGGCTCAAGTGGCTAAGGCACCAGCCATATACACTTGAGCTGGGGGGTTCAAATCCAGCCTGGGCCCACCAAATGACAATGACAGCTGCAACCAAAAAATGGCTGGGCATTGTGACAGGCACCTGTGGTCCCAACTACTTGGGAGGCAGAGGCAGGAGACTCGCTTGAGCCCAGGAGTTGGAGGTTGCTGTGAGCTGTGATGCCACCAGCACTCTACCCAGGGTGACAGCTTGAGGCTCTGTCTCAAAAAGAAAAAAATAAAATTTAAAAAAACGAGCCAGATAACATTTTAGGCCACGTGGTCTCTGATGCAACTAACTCATCTCTCTTCCTATTGTAGCACAACGGCAGCCATAGGCAACATGTGAACAAATGGGCATGGCTGTGTGCCAATAAAGTTACCTGTGGCTCAAAATGGTTGGGCACCAGCCTCATATGCCAGAGGTGGTGGGTTCAAACCCAGACCCGGCCAGAAACTGCAAAAAAAAAAAAAAAAACGGTGCCCATGGCTCAAAGGAGTAGGGCACTGGCCCCATATACCGGAGGTGGAGGGTTCAAACCCAGCCCCAGCACCCCCCCCAAAAAAAAACTGCAGAAAAAAAGCAGGCAGCAGATTAGGCCCACAGGCCCTGGCTTGCTGGCCCTTGCATGACTATAGACCCTAAACACTCTTCCTGCCTCTAGCACACGTCTTCTTAAGGCATCCAGAGTCCTTGCTACTCCCCAGCCTCAACCACCAATTTAGTGGTCATTGCCAAGTCATCAATGTCTCTTCAGACTATAACAAACATCAGAAGTTAACAGAATCTTGGAGAAAGGGAATGTGTTTTGCTGAGATGGTAAAATGTTTAACCTATTTAATGCTGATGGAAAATGATGATTCACTAGGTTAACAGCTTCCAAAATGTCAGAGGCTTGTTTATCTATACTGGAAGAGCTACAGCTGTGATCAGGGTGATGACCTGGTTATGTTCCTGTTCATCTGCTATCATTGCTGAGATCCATCTGGTTTTTTGTTGGAGCTGGACAGACAAATTAAAAGGACATATACTTTTTGTCCCCATTAATAGCCCTAACCTGATGACACCACATCATCTTGTTGCCTTGGAGGGGAAGTACCATTTGAGTGGTCCCTCTTGGCCTTCTGTACCCTTTGTCTTACTTCACAAAGCCGGGACCGAGTGTGGGTTTACCGGCCCAAGACACCCCTTCCCACTCACTCAGGAAGATAATCTAAAGCTCTGCATACTGTTTTCATCCATGGTGAGATAAACTTGGCCTCAGACTCTGCTTTGTCACCTGACCTTCCCTCCTATGCTCCCACTGTTACTAGACGGGGTGTGATGGCATTTAAGGTCCCCTGGTGTCACACCACTCATATCATATATCTGACACCCCTCAAGGAAACGAGTCATTCCCTCTCTCCTGGTGCTGGGTTTTGGGAGGTTCATGACTTACCCAATTATAAAAATGCTAGGCATTCCCTCAACTTCAACTGATGGCTTCTGAAACTTGGTTCTGTTCTGGTAATAAATAGATCAAGATCCTAATGGTCAATAAAAATGGTCAATACGGCTAGGTACAGTGGCTCACACGTGTAATCCTAGCACTCTCGGAGGTCAAGGTGGTTGGATTGCTTGTTTGAGGTCACGAGTTCAAGAGTAGCCTGTCCAAAAGCAAGACCCTGTTTCTAATAAAAATAGAAAATCTGAAGGAAAAGGATTGCTTGAGCCCAAGAGGTTTGAGGTTGCTGTGAGCTATGATGACACCACAGCACTCTACCTAGGGGGACAGTCTAAAAATACATTTTAAAAAATGAAAAATGGCCAACATCAGCTTTCTGCTACCAGTTTGCTTTTTGGTTAAACCAAGCAATTCTCTTGTTTCTGTCTTACTGGCCTTTGTCACAGACGCTCCCTGCTGTCCACTCTAGTGTAGCTATCTGATGATCACTACCTGATGCCTCATCTTCCAGAATCTTTTCATCCTTGTTTTTCTCCTATTTCTAACCACGGCTGGAGGAGAGGGGAGCTTCCATTAAGCTACTCAAATGCTGGTGAACATTCTAAGGTCCTTTCATGCAGAAGTCTTAGCTTGTTTTTTTTTCTGGCTATCCTGAATCATCCTCCTGTGGGGCAGATGATTTTTTTTTTTTTTGAGATAAGAGTCTCACTTAATTGCCCTTGGTAGAGTGCTGTGGCATCACACAGCTCACAACAACCTCAAACTCTTGGGCTTAAGCTCTCTTGCCTTAGCCTCCAAAGTAGTTGGGACTACAGGCGCCCGCCACAACACCCGTATATTTTTTGTTGCATTTGTTTAGCTGGACCCAGGCTGGGTTTGAACCTGCCACCCTTGGTGTATGTGGCTGGCGCTGTAACCATTGTGCAACAGGCACTGAGCCAAGGGGCAGATGATTTTTGAAGGGTGATTCCAGCCAGTTAGGATAAAATGAGCGATTTGCCCAGAATTTCCAGTTCTCACTCCTACCAATCCAGCCAGGCTCTGGAAGCTTTTTTTTGAGACAGAGCCTCAAGCTGTCTACCTGAGTAGAGTGCTGTGGCATCAGAGCTCACAGCAACCTCTAACTCCTGGGCTCAAGCAATTTTCTGCCTCTGCCTCCCAAGTAGCTGGGACTGTAGGCGCCTGTCACAACGCTTGGCTATTTTTTGGTTGCAGCCGTTATTGTTTGGTGGGCCCAGGCTGGATTTTTTTTTTTTTTTTTTTTTTTTTGCAGTTTTTGGCCAGTGCAGGCTTGAACCCATCACACCCAGTATATGGGGCCAGTGCCCTACTCCTTGAGCCACAGGCACTGCCCCCCAGGCTGGATTCAAACCTGCCAGCTCAGGTGCATGTGGCTGGCGCCTTAGCCACTTGAGGCACCGAGCCTCTGAATCTTTTTAAAGTGTATTTCCTTTTGTAGTAAGAACTCTCCCCTCCATAGGATTGAGTGTCATGCTCAGTCCTGATACCAGCCTTCTCCAACTGGGGTCAGCAAACTACCAATACTTGCCAGATGACAAATATTTTAGATTTTGCAGACCAAAGGCACCAATTGTGTATTTTTTAACAACTCAAAGTTTAAGTACATATTGCACTCTAAATCTACTAACAATGGAATTCTTCTATGGGAGAATATATATTGCTTAATTGGAGTTCCTGGTCATCAAATGGATAGCACATTAACACGTTTGTAAAAATCACTCTTGGCCAGGTGCTCACATCTATAATCTTAGTGCTTTGGTGGACCAAAGTGAGAGTATCGCTTGAGCCCAGCCTGAGCAACAGCCAGACCAAGTTTCCTTTTTCTTTTTAAACAGTCTCAAGCTGTTGCCCTGGGTAGAGTGCCATGGCATCACAGATCACAGCAACATCAAACTCTTGGGCTTGGCTCGGCGCCTGCGGCTCAAGTGGCTAGGGTGCCAACCACATACACTTGAGCTGGCGGGTTCGGGTCCAGCCTGAGCCCGCCAAGCAACAATGACGGCTGCAACCATTGTGGTGGGCGTCTGTAGTCCCAGCTACTTGGGAGGCAGAGGCAGGAGACTTGCTTGAGCCCAGGAAGTGGAGGTTGCTGTGAGCTGTGATGCCATAGTACTCTACCCAGAGTGACAGCTTGAGGCTCTGTCTCAAAAAAAAAACAAAAACAAAAACAAAAACTCTTGGGCTTAAGCAATTCTCTTGCCTCAGCCTCCCAAGTAGCTGGGACTACAGGCGCCCGCCACAAATGGCTGGCTTTTTTGTTGTTGTTGTTACTGCAATTGTCATTGTTTTAGCTGGCCCAGGTCAGGTTCAAACCCGCCAGCCTTCATTTATGTGGCCCTACCCAATGAGCTACGGGGACCACTCAGATCCAATTTCTTAAAAAAGTAGAAGAAAAAAACCTAGCTGGGCATAGTAAATGTACCTGTAGCCCAAGATACTTGGGAGGTGGAGGCTAGAGCATTGCTTGAGCTCAGAAGCTTTAAATTGCATTGTGAACTTTAGTATCACTGCAGTCCAGCCCAGCCAAGAGGAAGACCTTGTCTCAAAGCAAGCCAAAATAAACTCATTCTCCAGTCAGGTGCAGTGGCTCATGCCTATAATCCTAGCACTCAGGGAGACCCAGATAGATTGCTTGAGCTCTCAAGACCAGCATGAGCAAAAGCAAGACCCTATCTCTACCAAAAACAAAAGCTGGGTGGCATCTGTGGCTTAGTGAGTAGGGCGCCAGCCCTACACCAAGGGTGGCGGGTTCAAACCCCACCCTGGCCAAACTGAAACAACAAAAATAGCTGAGCATCATGGTGGGCGTGGGTAGTCCCAGCTACTCGGCTGAGGCAAAAGAACCGCCTAAGTCCAAGAGCTGGAGGTTGCTGTGAGCTGTGATGCTACTGCACTATACCGAGGGTGGTAAAGTGAGTCTCAAAAAAAAAAAAAAAAAAAAGGCTCCTCGGCGCCTGTGCCTCATGCAGCTAAGGCGCCAGTCACATACATCTGATTTGGCAGGTTCAAATCCAACCTGGGCCCGCCAAACGACGGCTCCAGCCAAAAAATAGCCAGACCTTGTGGCAGGCACCTGTAAATCCCAGTTACTAAGGAGGCAGAGGCAAGAGAATCACTTGAGCCCAGGAGTTGGAGGTTGCTGTGAGCTGTGATGCTATAGCACTCTACCCAGGGTGACAGCTTGAGGCTGTCTCCAAAAAAAACAAAGGAAAAAACCTGAGGGGTGGGGCCTGTGGCTCAAAGGAGTAAGGCACTGGCCCCATATGCCCGAGGTGGCAGGTTCAAACTCAGCCCCAGCCAAAACCTGCAAAAAAAAAAAAAAAAAAAAAAAAAAAAGAGACAAGATGACCACTTGAAAACAGGAGTTGGAGGTTACTGTGAGGTATGACACCTCAGCACTCTACTCAAGGTAATATAGCTCGAGACTCAAAAAAACGAACTCATGGCTTGGTGCCTGTGGTTCAAGCAGCTAAGGCACCTAAGCTGGTGGGTTCAAATCCAGCCTGGTCCCACCAAACAATGATGGCTGCAACCAAAAAATAGCTGAGCATTGTGTCAGGTGCCTGTAATCACAGATACTATGGAGGCAGAGGCAGGAGAATCGCTTGAGCCCAGGAGTTGGAGATTGCTGTGACCTGTGATGCCACAGGCACTCTCTCTACCCAGGGTGACAGCTGGAGGATGTCTTAAAAAAAAAAAAATCACAAAATACTCATTCTCAACCTGTGGGACCAGATGGCTCTAGATTGCCAATCCATTCTAGCAATAAGATGTGGGTTAGACCACAAGGTGAGCACTTATGCTAAGAATCACCTTCCTCAGGCAAGGCTTTAGCCTGGTCTTTACAACCAAGTGTCCCACTGTTTCAGGTTCAGAGATTTTGGGTCATCTAGCACACTAACCCCATTACCATCCTGGAACCTAGAGCTTCCACCTTTCACACATGCACCCCAGATAGTGGATTTCTATAGAGTAGTAAAGACGTCTTTGGGGGCCCCACTGTCCTGTGAAATCTAAGTCTTAGCTTCATTGATACCCCATTCTCCACCATAAGAGCCCAGTTACCAAAGCTCATAGCTTGAACTACACCTGGGTTTCTCTAGTCTCCACCACAGCCTGCGGGCCTGTGCTTCCCTACAGGCTGCTATTGCTTGACCACGGCTGGGCCAAGGAATACACCTAGAAGAGCAGTTCTTGCCATCCTCGCAGTACATCTTTCTTGTGTCACTGCAGCTTGACATTCCTTAGTGATGCTGCTGCTGCGTCAAGCCACCTGAAGATGTGGAAAGGCAGGCAAGTAGCAACGGCCTGTGAAACCCAATGAGGCTTGTCTTCCCACTGAGGTCTCATTTTCAATAAAACCTTAGGGGGTTAACCATTTCTTTAAAAGTGGAGGATACCAGAAGTGCATTAATGTACATAGTTAAAAAAATTAAAAAAAATTAATTTTTTTAAAATTTCATTAAATTCATTTCATTAAATTTCATTCAATTTTTAAAATTTCATTTAATTATAAAAAAAGTGGAGGATACTAGATTATCCCTAAGTTGGTAAAATTGGAATTCTAGGTACCATTATATAGTAAAGTAGAAAAATAAAGTTGGGAGAATTACAATAGTAGAATGGGGTAGATACCCCATTCACATTTGAAAAAAAACTTTTTTTAGACAGAGCCTCAAGCTGTCCCCCCTGGGTAGAGTGCCGTGACTTCACTGCTCACAGCAACCTCCAACTCCTGGGCTCAAGCGAGTCTCCTGCTTCAGCCTCCCAAGTAGCTGGGACCACAGGTGCCCGCCACAATGCCCAGCTATTTTTTGGTTGCAGCCATCGTTGTTTGGCGGGCCCAGGCTGGATTTGAACCTGCCAACTTAGGTGTATGTGGCTGGTGCCTTAGCCGCTTGAGCCACATTTGAAAATCTTTATGGCATTTAGTGTTATGTCCTAAAATGGATTGTGTGCAGAACTGCCTACAGTTTAGACATTGTTTTCCACTGTTAGGTGGCTAGAAATATTTTAGTAGCTATCTGTGAACAGTTCAAATTTAAGACCAGATCAGCATGTTTTCTAAATACTAGAAACATAGTTAATGGCCTTACAATGTAGCAGTCAAAACCAAAGCTCCTTAGTTAAAAAATAAGAGTCTAAGTCAAGGAAAGGGTTACCAAGAAGCTATGAATGGCTTTAGACCACACTGTGTACAAATCACAGGCGGCTTGGCTGGGGCTGCATTTGTCTATTTCACACTTCCCAGGATGTGTGTTTCTAGTCACCATTTCCACCATTCACATAGTTAACATTTTTATTAAACTTTTATTTAGCCTCATTGTAAGAATATAAGGGAGATCATAGATTTGATGTACGAAATTATTAAATTCACACTAATATACATCAAGATTAAAATGATTTCTTTTCAACCACCCAGTCATTTTGCTACCTTTTGCTGAGTAATCTTGTGCCAGTCATTGTGGAAAAATCTTTATTTTAAGAAAAAAATTTAGTTA
>CAUYTI010024314.1:0-33298 GCA_963575145.1 Galago senegalensis | reverse complement strand
CACATAGCAGGAATGGGGAGGAGGGAGTGTCTCATTATTTTTCAGTGAGAACTAAAGCTGGGCTCCATACTCAGCCTTTTCTGCCACCATCCCAGTGGCATGGGAGAGCTTCATTTCGGCTTCACAGGAGACATACAAGCTGGTGATCTTTGCTGGTGTGAACAGAGTGAGACTACATTTTTTTTCCTGTGGTGTTTGGGTGTGGGCCCCTATGCCAACTGGGGGGGGTTAAAACCCACCCCTTGCCAAAAAAAAAAAAAAAAAAAAAAAAAAAAAAGAATTATGAAAGATTTTAAAACAGCTGAGATAAAAATTCTTAATTCTTAATAAGCAATTAAAAAATAAATGTGAAACAAAGAAAAAATATAGAAAGTCTTAGCAAATAAATAGAAAATCTCAATAAAGAAATAGAAGATATAAAGAAGAATCAAGTAAGTATCACAACCAAAATAAAAAAAGGTTGAGTACAACAGCAGGATGAACAGGACATTAAATAGAATCCGTAGTAAAACAGAACAATAGAGATTATACAATCTGAACAACAGAAAGAAAATAGACAAAGAAATTTTAACAGAGTCTCAGGCACCTATGGGATAATCTTAGAGATAAACTAAGAGAATTTGTTGCCAGCGTATCTCCTCTAAAAGAATGGGTAAAGGAAGTAAACAGAAAGGAAATGATAAGAGATGGAAACTTAGAACAGCATCAAGAAATAAAACCATAATAAACAAAAATATGGATAAATACAATCATCTTTTCTTCCCTTGAGTTTTCTACATTATGTTTAGTTGTTGAAGCAAAAGTTATAATGTTGTCTAATTTGGTTCTAAATGCATGCAGAGAACATATTTACACTTGATCTTAGCCAAAAGGCCGATAAGTGATCAGAGGAAATATTTAATACAACCACATTATAGACAAGGAGGGAAAAGGAAACTGAAGGGAGCTAAGGTTTCTGTACTTCACTTGAACTGAAAAATAACATTAATAGGCTGTGATGGCTCGGCGCCTATGGCTCAAGTGGCTGGGGTGCCAGCCGCATACACCTAAGGTGGCAGGTTCGGGTCCAGCCAAGGCCCACCAAACAACAATGATGGCTGCAACCAAAAAAGATAGCCTGGCATTGTGGTGGGCACCTGTGGTCCCGGCTACTTGGGGGGCAGGGGCAGGAGACTTGCTTGAGCCCAGGAGTTGGAGGTTGCTGTGAGCTGTGATGCCATGGCACTCTACCCAGCTTGAGTTGGAGGTTGCTGTGAGCTGTGATGCCATGGCACTCTACCCAGGGGGACAGCTCTACCCATCTCAAAAAAAAAAAAATAGCCTGTGATAATTTATGTATATATAATGTAAACTCTAGAGAATCACTTAAAAAGCTAACCAAAAAGATACCTCTAGAACAATGATAGATAAACAAAAATGTTACCTGAGAATTTGTTCAAGTAATCCATAGGGAGCCAAGAAGAAGAAAACAGGGAAGAAAAACAGAGAGAACCAACAGTAAACAGAAAATAAAGAGACAGCCGTAAGGCCTAACATGCCAATAATTATTTAAATTACTGTAAATGGTTTAAATACTTAGATTAAAAGATAGAATAGATTAAAACAAACTTCTAATATAAAGATGCATGCAGATTAAAAGTAAGACGATGGGACCAGGTATGGTAATTCATGCTTATAAATTCTAACACTTTGGGATGCCAAAGCAGAAGATCCCTTGAGGCTAGGAGTTTGAGACCAGCTTGAGCAAGAGTGAAACCCTTTATAAAAAATTAGAAAAATCAACTGGACATGGTGGCACATACCTGTGATTCCAGCTATTTGCTAGGCAGAAGGAGGAGGATTACTAAGCCCATAAGCTATGTCCACACCATTGCACTCTAGCCTGGAGGACAGAATAAGACTCTGTCTCAAAAAAAAAAAAAAAAAAAAAAAAGAGAGAAGAAGAAAAAGTAAGAAGATGGAAATAGACATAATAGACATATCATGTGAACATGAATCACATGAAAACAGAAATAGCTATATTAATATCAGATAAAGGATAAAGTGGACTTCAGATAAGAGAATTTCACCAGAGATAGAAAGAGATCACATAACAACCAATGTGTCAACCCACCAAGAAGGTATATGCACCAAACACAGAGCTGCAAAATATGGAAGCAAAAACTAATAGAACCCAAAGGGGAAACAGAGAAATCCAAAATTATAACTGGAAATCTCAACACCCTATTCTCAATAATTAACAGTAAATCTAGGAAGAAAATCAGCAAGGATATAGAAGAACTCAATACCATCTGTCAACAAATTCTAAATTATACATGTAGAAACCTCCATCAAACAGCAGCAGAATGCACATTCTTTTTAAGTGTCTACAGCATTGAGAGAGGCCAAAGAGATGGAGGATATACCAAAAATGGGCCATATCTTGGGCCATAAAATAAGCCCTCCTCTGCCCCAAATTTGAAAGATTTAAATCACATAGAGTAGCTGAAGCAGTGTGAAGAGTGGAATTTTTAGCACTAAATGCTAGAAAAGAGGAAAAATCTAAAATCAATAATTTAAAAAGGCAGAATCGTTAGACAAGAAGAGAGAAAAAGTTCAAATCAATAATCTATGCTCCTACTTCAGGAATATAGAAAAGAAGAGCAAAATAAACCCAAGGCAAGAAAAAGGAAGGAAATGATAAAGACAACAGGAACAATCCATCTTAAGCAGAAAAAAATAAATAGAAAAGTTAATGAAACAATAAGGTAGTTCATGGAAATGACCATTGACAAACTTGTAGCCAGAGAGACAGATAAAAAGAGAAGACACAATTTGCCAATGTAAAAAAATGAATCAGAGGATATCATTACAGATCTTGTCACATCAAAATTATAATAAGGAAATACTACAAGCAACTCCACACATATACATTTGACAACTTAAAACAAATTGGCCAAATCCTTGAATAACACAAACTACCACAACTCTCTCAATATGGAATAGCTAATTTAAATATTCCTATAACCATTAGGGAAGCTGCATTGTAATTGAAAAACTCCTCCACAAAATCCAGCCCCAGATGGTTTCAGTGAAGAATTCTACCAAACGTTTAAAGAAAAGTTAATACCAGTTGTACACAATCTCTTCCAGAAAATAGAAGGGAACATTTCACAATTCATTTTATGAAGCTAATATTACTCTGATAATAAAATCAAAGACAACACATAGCCCCCCCCAAACCAAACAAAAACAAAAACCAGAGAATAATATTCCTCATGAATATACATGAGAAAATCTTTACCAAAATATTGTGATGGAAGTCTAGCCATCATAATAAGGCAAGAGAAAGCAATTAAGGGTATACAAATAGGATCAGAGGAAATCAAATTCTCACTCCTCACAGATGATATGATTTTATAGCTGGAAAACCCCAGGGGATCAAGTATAAAACTTTAAGAAGTGATCAAGAAATACAGTAGCACCTTGGAATCAAAAACTCACAAATCAAAATCAAAATCAAAATCAAAAACTCACAAATCAAAACCAAAACTCACAAATCTGTAGCTTTTATATATACCAATAATAGTCAAGCTGGAAAAATAGTCAAGGACTACTCTTGACTATTTTTAGTCAAGGAATACCCTTTGCAGTTGTGCCAAAGAAGATGAAATATTTGGGAATTTACCTAACAAAGGACATGAAAGATCTCTACAAAGAGAATTATAAAACTCTGAGAAAAGAAATAGCTGAAGATGTTGACCACTATGCCTAGCTATTTTTTAGAAATGGGGTCTTGCTGTTGCTCAGGCTGGTTTTGAACTCCTGACCTCAAGCAATCTGCCCACCTCAGCCTCCCAGACTGCTGGGATTACAGGTGTGAGCTTACTAATTTGTTTTACTTCATCTGACAATCATTTATTTGTGAGGTTACTGGGTACTAAGTATTTACAGTAGCACTGTCAGGGGCAGATGCAAGATGGCCAACTGGAGCCAGCTTTCCACAAAGGCTCCTGTCTAGAAGGAGAGTTTAAGGATGGAAGTTTAGCAAGTAAGCCATCCAGAAGGAGAGTTAAAGATGTTAACAAATGGAAAAACATACCATTCTCATGGCTAGGAAGAATCAGCATTGTTAAAATGTCCATGTCCAAAGCAATTTACAAATTTAATTCAATCCCTATCAAAGTATTACCATCATACTTTAAAGATCTGGAAAAAATAGTACTTCGCTTTGTATGGAACCAGAAAAAACCTTGAATAGCCAAGACATTACTCAGAAATAAAAATAAATCAGGAGGAATCATGACTTCAAACTATACTATAAATTTATAGTGATCAAAACAGCATGGTACCGGCAGAAAAATAGAGAGGTAGATGTACAGGACAGAATTGAGAACCAAGAGATGAATTCAGACACTTAACTGTCACTTGATCTTTGATAAGCCCATCAAAAATATAAATTGGGGTAAAGATTCCCTATTTAACAAATGGTGCTGGCAGAACTGGATGGTGACTTGTAGAAGACTGAAAGACTGAAACTGGACCCAGACAATTCACCATTAACAAAAATTGACTATCACTGGATAAAATATTTAAACTTAAGATATGAAATTATATAGATTCTTGGAGAGAGTGCAGGAGAAACACTTGAAGAAATTAGCCTAGGAGAATATTTTATGAGGAGGACTCCTGGGCAGTTGAAGCAACACCAAAAATACATTCCTGGGATCTGATCAAACTAAAAAGCTTCTGCAAAGCCAAGAACACAATATGTAAAGCAAGCAGACAGCCCTCAGAATGGGAGAGGATATTTGTAGGTTATGCTTCTGACAAAGGTTTGATAACCAGAATCCAAGGAGAACTCACACTTATTAATAAGAAAAGAACAACTAATCCTATTTCATTGTGGGCAAAGGACTTGAACAGAAGCTTCTCTGAAGAAGATATGTGCATGGCCTACAGACACATGAAAAAATGCTCATTATCTTTAATCATCCAGAGCAATGCAAATCAAAACCACTTTGAGATATCATCTAACTCCAGTTAAGGGTGGCTCACATAACAAAATCCCAAAACTACAGATGTCGGTGTGGATGTGAAGAAAGGGAACACTTCTTCACTGCTGGTGGGAATGCAAGCTAATACGTCCCTTTTGGAAAGAAGTATGGAGAATACGCCTCCTGGGGGTGAGACACAACTACAACAGGGATTCCCTTTACCTAACAAATGCAAACATCATAACCTAATTGTCTGTACCCTCATGTTACTCTGAAATTTTTTTTTAAAAAAGAATATTCTCCTTAGTAAAGTATCTCAACAATGGAAAACCAAGCATCCCACGTACTCAATACTAACTTCAACATTAGCAGATGAACCACTACAGGCCCACACAAGAGAAAAATGCAATTAAATTCAAGTAAGGGGGGGAAAGGGCTCAGTCAGCTCTCACCTAATGGTACAATGCAGGGGCATATGGCCCACCTCCTGGGGGAAGGACTCCAATACTACTTGGACTTTTCCTAACAAACACAAACAATGTAACCTAATTGTATGCACTCTTCTAGTAATACAAAGTAAAAAACAATTCATGTGATTAATAATAAAAAATATATAAAATACACAGTTGTGATCATTCTTCCCATTTAAGAAAAAATTTTATTACCTATAAATGTTGCTAGCATACTACTCATCATGCTGAAATTTGATAAAAGGAAAGACGGATTTGTTCAATATCTCTCTCCTAACAAAGGCTGCATTTTAGAGGATGGTATCCAGCCTCCAGGTGAGCTCCCCCCACAGCGATTCCTGGCCTCTCCTTCCTGAAATAGGGGTTACCTGTGTGAACAAGATAATATTCTGAAAATGACAACTTATTACTTCCAAAACCAAGTCAAAAAGTCACTGCAGCTTCTGCCTTTTTTAATTATTAAAGTATCGAACAATGCTTTGCACTGAACTCTTTTAATAATTATCAGACTGTATTTTACATATCCCTTCTGGCAATTATATAGAAAATGAATTACAAGCAGCCAGCCTAGAAGCAGAGTGACCTATTATGAGCCCATAATAATAATAAATGTTTATTGTTGCCTTAGGCCACTAAGTTTTGGGGTAATTTATTACACAGCAATAGAAAATTAATACTGGTCCAGGCACAGTGGCTCACACCTGTAATCCCAGCACTCTGGCAGGCCAAGGCAATAAGACTGCTTGAGGAGATGGAGACTAACCTGATCTCATCAATACTAAGACAGGAAAAACTGAGCTAGATGTGGCAGCAAGCACCTGTAGTTTCAGCTACTGGGGAGGCTAAGGCAGGAGGATCACTTGAGCCCAGGATTTTGAGGTTGTTATAAGCTATGACGATGCCACTGCCCTGCACTGTAGCAAAGGTGAGGCTCTGTATTTAAAAAAAAAAAGGAATGAATATAATCAGGTAATTGATAAGAAACAGTTTTTCTTAGAACTTAATTAGTGCCATATAAATCATATACATGAGAAATATTACAATTTCTTAACCCCTAACAAAATAATGGCTGCTTGAGCTATTAAGTGAAACATTGATAGAAAACTATGTAATGGGTGGGCCAAGCTAACACCACTTTGATCACCTGGTCAATCCTAATATAATTAAATGTGGAATCACCTAACATTACATAACTAACTCCTGATGTGAGACAGTGGGAACTATACAGCCCCATCCATAAGACAGTGAAAAGCCTAAACCTGAATCTAATCAGGCTTCTCCATCTAGAGGTTCATGGACGTTAGGACTAGAGTATCTCACCAGCAAAGAAAGGCAGGCCGGGGGGGAATGCTTCAGGTGAAGCGATTATAGCAGCTCTTACTTGTAAGCGTGTTGAGTTTTGACATATCACAGCTAACATATGATGAGATTCATTTGTTTTAGCTCTTGATTGTATATTCTTAAAAGGCTCAAATTTTGAGCGTGTCATTTAACATCCAGCAAGTTTTGGCAGCTAAAATGACACCCATCATATCACACTTACCTTATTCTCCCAACTAAACCATCAAGGAAAGCGATTTGATGAAGGAAGCCGCCCAAGACAACAGAAGAGCTGATGACAAGGTGACTCAGCTGTGTTTCCCTCTTACTTTAAATGGCAGAGAAGGAAGTTGTCTATGCAGAAGCACAGTCCTTAAGGGCAAGTGCTCATCTACTGCGAAATTACATACATCCATTCTAGGATTCATATGACCCTGCCCTCATATCACAGGGGTTTCATTTTAAGTACTGTGTCTTGTGTTTTTTCCTATGCATAGAAAACCCACAAATCTGTAACCCTCACTTTTTTTACAGTTCCCAGAAAAGTAAATTTTCTCCACAAAATTTCTGTTATCATCACAGACTCAACATAGGTGGAACATTCTCTCTTATCCAAAGCAGTAAGGATTTATAATTGATAGGTAAAACAAAAGATCAGGTTAAGCAGAGGTTATTTTTTTTTCCTAACTTCTTATTTTTCAAACTGAAGGCTAATTGTATTTACCTCACAGGGTTAATCAGAGGATTAAATGAGTTACTACATATAAAGTACTTAAATTGATGTCAGCCACTAAGGTAAAGCCCCAATAAACTCTGAATTATATTTTGTATATACGTTTCATACAAAAGCATTGTTCTAAATAAAGCGTCAAGTCCTGGGAAGGGTGAAAAGCCCCAAATTTTCTGCTTTGTTTTCACTCTGCTACCAAAGTACAGTGGTGCTCTATGCATTCTCTTTGGTGAATATTTAGTAAATGAGTGAAAGATCTTTTTTTCTTTTTTTTAATTAAGTCATATAGAGTGAAAGATTTTTAAGTGATATTCAGACAAAGAATATTAAGTCTGTTATCTCATTTTCAGTTAATTTTTATATGTCCATGTTCATCCTAATTGCCTGATTACAAGAAAATTAAATTCTTCGTGTTGAATTTCTATTGTAATGAGAAAAAATTACCCCATCCATGTTTCTGAGCTAGAAAATCGCCAGTAAGAACTGAACGATTTATCTGCAGTTTAGGAATTTAAATCAGGGCCATTCTAAATGCCCAGCAGTGAAATAATTAACTATGTTAGTAAAAGCACACTCCACTCCAGGATTCAACTTCTGATTGCCGTCATGACCTGCTGTCTCTTTCCTTCCTTCTGTGTTCCCATCTCTACGTGTTTGGAGGCAGGCAAATCCACAAATTGTTTCTTCTGTATTGAAAATTTAAAATATCTAACATTTGGGGGATGGTCTTGAAATAGTTTTCTGTATAATGTTGAGGATTCTTTAGGACCTTTTGAACATTCTCAGCTAGTGTGTGGTGGATGCCATGTGCCCGCTAGTCTACTTAATTCACAAATCTGTCCTTAACTCTCAAGTCTATGAGCCATGTCATCAGATGCTTAGAGGGGGGTAAAAAGCTGTTTTATCACCTACTCTCGCTCCAGCAGTCTAGCTGAGAGTGGATTCTTTTGCTACATTCCTATCCAAATATCCCTATTCCCCCATATTCTTTCAGTCACATAATCCTGAAAGTCCAAGATTTCCACAAGATTGATAGACATGGAACGGTGGCTTCTCCTCCCAAAGTAAGGTGCCTTAATTTCTCTCTCCCTCAAGTTCCTCCTCTGCAAAATAAAGATGATGATGGCACCTTCCTAAAATAGTTGGAAGGAGGATTAGAAGATTTAAATTACTTAGAAAAGTGCCCGGCATATGACAAGCCGCGATAAATGTTTGGCATAACTAGAATTTTTCCGTTTCCAAACCAACACACTTACTGAGGCCTTGAAAATGCCTCTCCTATCTCCTTCAACTTTTCCACCCCTACAGGCCTCTCCCTCTTCAGGTCTTTTTACCATTGCGAGGCCTTTAAGACTAATTTTGGTTTTAAGTTTTATCTTTTGTCACCACTAGGTGGTGCCATCATCATTTTAGAAAAGTAATGACAGGGCGTTTTCTATTTAAAAATTTCTGTAATAGGAATTTACGATTATAGTTTTCGTTCTTCTGTGAAACTAGTAAATCATTCTATTTTTGAATAAAAGGTCTTTACATATTTGGGGCTTTTTGTAATCTTCAGACAATAATGAAAATCGTAAGTAATTGTGTTGCAGATTAATTGTGTATTGGGTTTACCTCCATTTTGGAGAACCCTGTGACAATTCTCCACACTTTTTTCTTTTGTGTAATTATTAACTTAGATTCAACAAGCATATAAATTGCCCTAAATCAAGCCGGGATCTATAACATAAACGGAAGATCTGGGAAGGAGGTGTGATCTGCTGCTGTCTTTCTTCACCCTGGTAGATTCAAACCCCACATCACACACTCCATCTTAAAATGTGATTTTTTTATCACTATTTTCAGATAGTTTATTGCTCCCTAGACAGGACTTTAAAGCTAACCCTTTCTCTTAATGCTGCCGAATTTGGGAAGGGAGGGAAGAATGAGAGAAAGGATATACAGGGTGCCTGAATAAATTTAAATTTCAGACAATAAATAACTTAGTATATCTCAAATGTTGTTAATCTGAAATTCAATATATGGAACATCCTCGGAATAATAAAAAATTATTCCTTGTTTATCTGACATTTAACTACATAGCCTGCACTTTATCCAGTAACTCTACCTTGGCTGGATCCAATGCAGACTCTCCTGCTGGCCCCCACCCGCCCACCCAATCTCTCTCTCTAATCCCACACAGTGTGTCTCTTCAAATGAGCCCTCCCCATTACTCCTGGGGTTCCTCTTCAGCCATAAACTCATTGCCTCTTCCTGCCGAGGTCTCTTTAGCCAGAGGGACACCTTACAAGCAAGATCCGTTTTCCTGTGTCCTCCTGTTCCTAACCGTGGGTGCCACACCCCTGCCCTGGGATTCACTCCTGACCAGTTTGCATTTCCTCTGCAGCCCCAGGAGCCAGCCTTGTGCATTCACCAATCAAGAAGCATGAGTCAGGTTTCCCAATGGTCCCGCGGAATCTCTTTCTCTAGGTTTGAGGTTAGGAGACAGCAACGCTATGCACAGATTTCCACCTTGGTGATAGCACGGGAGTGAAAAGAGACTTACAATACAGTTTGCCAAAGAAATGATTCGCACCTAATTCTTTCAAGCCTCTGAATCTACTATTAACTTTTTTCTTTGACAATTTGGATCTTGGTAGTTTGAATCACAATTCGCTTTGATTCCTTGGAATCTCAGGTAAAACTGACAAGTTAACATCACAAGTGTATATCCATCCATCTCTGCTCAAGTATTCAAAATTCAAACCATGTTCCTTTTTCTCTCAACCTACAGTTGCAGCTGTCCCCCTGGGTGGAAAGGAACATTCTGCATGGAGACGATCTCTACCTGTGACCCTGAACATGACCCTCCACACAACTGTAGCAGGGGAGCGACCTGTATTTCCTTAACTCATGGATATACCTGCCACTGTCCCCTAGGAACCACCGGAATCTACTGTGAACAAGGTGAGGCAGAATTTCAACTCATTTTGCTCACAAATTTAACTACATTTAGGAATCGCAGAGTCAGTGTGCCTTTTGGAAAGTAGAAAAGAAATATACGCAATAAAATTAGAGTCTGCTCTCTTCCCCCGCGTATTGGACATTATGTTTCACAGTAGAGTAGTACTTAGAATTCAGTAGGACAAAAATACAGCTTTATATTTAGTATCACTCTAATTTATGAAGTCTAAACTCCCTGTTCAGTCTAGAAATTTTGTCCTAAACGCACTTAAATCAAGTGAGATAAGGTTCATACAAGTTATAAGGTTCGTAACTCAATTCCAGAATAAGACTGTGGCTTTGAGCTTCTCCTTTCTGTACCTTACATCTGACTCAAAACTCTCAAGGATACCACGAGGTGCCAGAGGGAAAGAAGAGAAATGTAGGAGGTAAAATGGCCCCAAATCCAGTTGGCACAATAAGAAGCAATAACATCCTAATCACCGGAGCAAATTATGGTAATGTCTCTGAGCGAATCAGCTATCTCCTGGGTCCTCCCCAACTGGGCTTCCTTCTAGATCTGAGATATGTTCCCCTAATGCTGTTCCTGCTCCAAAACAGCATTAGGAACTCCAGGATATTCTCAGTAAAGGAAGCTGGAGAAAGAAGCAAGAAAAATAAGGGACCTGGACACCACCTGCCCTCTCTTGGCTTACTGAGGCTGAATTATCTGCTATTTCCGTGTAATTCGTATATGATGGCATCATCCATATCTCCTGTTTTATCTGGAGTTCATCGGACACCCCTAAACGAAACTAGAAAGTAAAGATACAGAAAATAAAGCTTTAGCTTCCCCTTCCCCCTTTGAAAACACAGTCTAGGATGGAAAGTGTACAGGAGCCAATCACCAACTGTGCTATATTCCCATTTGTGTTATTGGGGGGGTTATGGTAATATCATATTCACGTGTGTGATAAGAACAAATTTAATCCCTCAGATCACTTTATCAAATATATATATATATTTTTTTGGGGGGGGGGCCAGGGCTAGGTTTGAACCCGCCACCTCCGGCATATGGGGCCAGCACCTTACTCCTTTGAGCCACAGGTGCCGCCCTATCAAATATATTAATACAAACATTTTTATTCTTATATTCCTTGAGATTTCATATGTGTTTAATTCTCCAAAAGCCAAATTGCTGATAAATAGAAGACAATGAAGGACAGAATTCCAGTGACTCAGTGAAAGTACTTTTTTCTCTTGTCCTAGGGTGTGACCATGACATAATGGCTGTGTCCGGCTTGTGGAAATCAGTCTCTTTTATAATATCATTAGGGATAGATCTTGATCTTTAAGAAATGGTGGTTCTTTGTTCCTGGAATATGCCGCACTCTTTCCTGGAGTACGAATTTTGCATCTACTCTTTCTTCTGCCTAAAATGATGTCATCTTCCAGCTACTAACCAGTTACTAACATTCAACCTAGCCTTTAGCTCTCAACTCAAACCTTCCTCAGTTAGTGAAGCCTGTCCTGATTCTCTTCCATACAGCTGAAGGCAGTGACCAGGCCTGTTTTTGCTCATTATTTTTTAATCTCTAGCACATATAGCACAAAGCAAAAAAATGATTTGTTAACTATTTCAGCTTAATAGCTATAATAATATAATAAAAACTGATCGTGATAGTTTTCACAGCAAAGTACCCAAAACTTTACCAAGACGAGCACCTCTGTTACTCCAAAGGAATAACCATTACAAGCTGAAATAATAGGATGAGAAACACAGGGCTAGGGATGTGAAGAGAGGACAAACCAGACTTTTGAAGCTTAAAGTTCAAATAATGAAAGTTCAGAGGATTAACCCAAGGTGTGTGCATGCGTGCGTGTGTGTGTGTGTGTAGATAGATATGTATATGATATTCGTGTGTCTATGAGTAGATCACGTACATGACACATGAAGATAGAGATAGGAATAGCAAGAGAATGAGGTGATTTTACAGAAAGAGATAGAAAGTTTGATAGAAGATACCAGAAAATCTGTGACACCCTCATAGAATTCTGAACAGAAAATTAACCCAATGTGCACCCTGCTATGCTATAAAATATCAAATTGGTTAGAATACTTGACAACCCAGAGTAGTCATTAAAATATTACAGCGGAATTCTGACGCCCAAACGTTTTACAAGCTGAATAATCTGTCTAGTTTCTTCTCCAGGTGCTCGAATCTTGCTTATTCGCTCATTTCCTCTGTGTTACAGCTGTCTCTCTTGTTACCATTTATGATTTACAACTATACATATGACCCTTCCTGAGTCCTAAAATGTCTTCTCAATTCATTTTTTCTTCATATTATTGGTAAATTGCTTTCTTCCTTGGATTAGTTTTAATACGTTTAAGTCCTAGCTATCACACACCACTGACATTGAGCCACGTTAGATGCTATATGTGTGTTTTTACCTTTTAGCCTGGCAAATATCGAAAATGTCCCTTTTGTTTGTTTTACATTTTTCCACCCTCAGGCCAATTTTTCTTCTACTTTTTTTCTTCGCTAATGTAAGAAAACTCACACACATTCTAGCATCTTGAATGAAGCAGGCAAATGTTCAAATTACTTAAACATTTTTCTGATACCAAGAGTACTTTATGGTCTGACGAATCTTCATTTCTAATGAAATGAATTCTTGCTACTGGATATGTTCAATTCCTCAAGCCCTCGGAACACAGGGAAAAGCTTTGGCAAAGTCCTCGCTTTCTCTACAGGGCAATAGATGGCAATTTCAGGAATCATCTCTGTGTTTTCCTACGTTCCTATCCTCATTTCCAGATGCACTTGACCGTGTGGGAACACAGAAGGTAATGTACATGTTTTCGTCACAGAAAAAAAAAAATTGGTTTGACCCTGTATTAATTTCCCCCACTTTCAATTTCATTCTGATAATTAATAGAGATGGGGTGACATGTGTATTAGATTTTCTATCTCTGATTTCATAATAGTCATAAAAAGTGAAAAATGAATAGGCACCAGCTCTCATTCCTAGGAACAGACACTTTACTCCCTTAATCTTAATCTTAATGTTTTTCAATACAACTTGCTTGATTGTACTCAGGGAGAGAGTGAAGTATATGCGTGTATAACAGTTCTGAAGTTTGTATGCACATCAAGCTTTTTGAGCATTTAAAGGAACAGATATGGCAGCCGAGTCTCAGTAGAAAGAAACAGACACAACTGCCATTTCCTAACCTTGAACTTAGGACAAGTAATTTCCCAGAACATCAGGTTCTTCATGTGTAAAAGGAGGTAGGTATTTCAGAATCTCTATTGCATGGGGTGTGGGGCCAAAGTCCAGTGAGATTTCATTCCTCTTATCAAGTCTTAAATGAATGATTACTACTTTTTATAAGGCAGTGAGCGAAAAGAACTCCAAAAGACACATTTATGTGTTTTTTTCAACAAAGATTTTTTTCTTTCCTAGTCAGTATAACATTAATAAACAAAAGCCCAATGGATTTGTGGCTCTCAAGTGCTAAAGTTTCCACCCTCAAAGTATTTTACTTGTTGAGCTATAAATACCATGACCCCTGTTCTTGGAAGGTAGACAGAAAATGTTCACAATCTGTTTCTATGGACAGACTCTGCTTACCTTTTTAACCAGAGAGGATTGACGGTGGTAAGATTCAACCTCTAACCCTGCTCTCTTCTGTGAAGCTCCCTATAGCTTCTAATCAAAATAGTACCAAGTAACAAGCAAACTAAAAATTTCATGACCATATTAGAAGATACAAAAATTAAAAAATATCTCACTACTTCATTTCCTCCTCTTGTTAAAATCTGTAAAGTTTATTTTAAGAAAAATAGAAAAGCAAGCCTCCAGTATCATGCCCTTCCAGTGGCCAAGGAATATCACAGGAAAAATGGTCAGAAATCTCCATAGTCTAAGAGGGAGAATGATCTAAAAGTCCCCTAGTACACCTCCATAAAGGATGTAATGAGAAATCAATGAAATAGATCAGGGGAGGTGGCTCACTCCTGTAATCCTAGCACTCTGAGAGGCCAAGGCAGGTGAATCACCTGAGCTCAGGAGTTCAAGACCAGCCTGAGCAAGAGCGAGACCCTATCTCGACTAAAAATAGAAAAACCAGCCAGGCATCATGGCAGGCACCTGTAGTCCCAGGTACTTGGAAGTCTGATGCAAAAGGATCTCTTGAACCCAAGAGTTTGAGGTTGTTACTCAGGGTGACAAAGTGAGAGTCTGTCTCAAAAAAAAAAAAAAAGAATGGCTCAGCACTGGTGGCTCAAGCAGCTAAGGCGCCAGCCACATACACCTGAGCTGGTGGGTTTGAATCCAGCCCAAGCCTGCCAAACAACGATGACGGCTGCAACCAAAAAATAGCCAGGCGTTGTGGCAGGTGCCTGTAGTTCCAGCTATTAGGGAGGCAGAGGCAGAAAAATTGCTTGAGCCCAGGAGTTGGAGGTTGCTGTGAGCTGTGATGCCACAGCACTCTACGCAGGGTGACAGATCGAGGCTCTGTCTCAAATAAATAAATAAATAAAATGTTTTTAAAAAAAGAAAAGAAAGACATCAGTGAAATAAAGAGGCTTACATAGTGTCAGCATCATAAAACAATCATGTGATTTTATAGAATGCTTAATTTTTAAGCAACACACCAGCCTGACAGGTCTCTAATAATCATTAAAACAAATATTACCTCTCTCTTACAGAGAAAGGATAAAAAATTTCACTACACTTGGGTTAAATGCAGGCTATGGCCACATAGGTATTTTGATCACTTTCATTTTAAAAACATGAGATAGTTTTAATAGATGCCTAAGTTAAAATATTTTAAACCTTCTATCTTAAAATACTGTTTTACTATATGAAATATGTATATATTCTTCAAACTATTTTGATAAATGTAGTAGACATCAACTTTTCCAGATGACCAAATAAAAGGGTTTTTTAAGGAAAAAACCAATACTTATTCTCAATATGGTCATAACAGATTGTTCAATGTTAAATAATATTTGTGAAGAAACCACTCAGGCAATATAGACAGACCCAAAGCACTATGAAATAGTGTGCTCCTTTCAAAGAGCTAACAATTTAGGATGGAGACCAGGCAAGTCTATGAAAAATCACATACAAGTATATAACATAAACAACAGTTCAGAGAAAAAGGGTAAGAACTATCCCAGGATAGTGAATGCTTTAATTGCTACATAAATGACACAATAAGTACATTACTTCTGGCCAGTGGGATCTGAAAGGGTGTTAAAAACTGATGGGGTTAAATAAGGTTTCACAGGATGGGTTAGATTTGGATAAACTCATATGGGAGGGGAGGGAGCTGTCCTAAGAATGAGAAGCCCTAGGGCAAAGCACAGGAAGAGTAGAAGAGTGGGCTTCCATCTGTGACTAAATTCCTTCATGTGCAAAGGAAATTTATGGCAAGAAGTCTGAATTATTAAAACACCTCTAAGAACAGAAGAGAAGCTGTGAAAAACACAGGACTAAAAAACTGTCAGGACTTCCTTCCTGAGCGGAGGGTGCACCGTTCAGGTGCTCAAGTAAGGCTCATAAAGTGGGTAACAATTATTAAAGATTTAAAACCCAATGACACATGCACGTAATCAATGGGGTCTTACAAAATCTTCTACAAATAAGCTTTTGCCATTTCTAAAAAAGCCATCAATTTTCCTATACACTTTACCTGGCATAGTGGCTGACTTTATGATTAAGATACTTCCAAGAACATAAGAGCCAAGATAGTGGCAAAAAAGAAAACATGTTCTTCTAACAAGAAAAGAAAAGCAAAAAAAAAAGGGGGGGGGGTTTGGTGCCTGTAGCACAGTGGTTACAGTGCCAGCCACATGCACCTAGGCTGGCGAGTTTGAGCCCCGCCTGGGCCGGGCCAGCTAAACAACTACAACAACAACAAGAAAAAGCTGGGTGTTGTGGCGGGCATCTGTATCCCAGCTACTTGGGAAACTGAGGCAAGAGAATCCCTTAAGCCCAAGAGTTTGAGGTTGCTATGAGCTGTGATGCCACAACACTCTACTGAGGGTGACATAGATAGACTCTGCCTCCAAAAAAAAAAAGAAGAAAAGAAAAGTGAAAGGAAAAAGAAAGAATAAAGAAGAGATAGGAAGGAAACAATAAAAAAGACAAAATAAAGCTAGTCCAAAACATGGCATGCAATTGAATATAGAACTAGTTTTGCAGTTTAGGAATCTAAGTAAAACATAAAATACAACAAGTTGTACCTCCACTATTGCCTAATAAAAGAATGTATTCCAGTCACTATGCCAAAGACAGAACTATGTCCTGGCACTGAATTCTAATAAAAATGCATTGAGCAAGCTTCAACTTAAAAAAAAAAAAAAAACTAAACAACATAATATATGTTATCATTGAGGACAATTTTCTAGAAAATGAAGAAACATTATGTACATGGAAATTTCTTATGTTGATATACAATACAGTAGTCTACAGCATATTATTATAGGCTTATAAATATATTTATGTCATAAGCTAAATAATAAAGTAGTTTTCCAATGATCTGACATGTTACTACAATAATAGTCAATTGTCTAGGGGAATTATTTAACATTTTTATTAGGCTGTTGCTTTTGGATATCAGTTATGTCAGCTGGTAAGTAGTCAAAGCATAACAAAAAATCAAAGTCCTTGCAGAAGTACAAGCATCTTCTCTCTGACACATAAAAACACAAAAAAGTAAAGAAATACAGGTATCCTAGTTATTGATGGGAAGGATAACCATATGTTTTATTTTCCAGATTTATAGGTGATAATGTTAATGGGGTTTTTTGTTGTTGTTGCAGTTTTGGGCCAGGGCTGGGTTTGAACCCACCACCTCTGGTATATGGGGCCAGTGCCCTACTCCTTGACCCACAGGCGCTGCCCAATGTTGATGTTTTATCACAAAAAGTAAAAAGTTTAACTTGGCATCTGTTCAAAACCCCAAATTCTGATTCATAAAACGTGGAGTCAAACACCTTATCCTAGAAGATTTTGGTTTTGAATCTCCAGGTGTCCCTGGTTATCAGAAAACAATCATGTGATTTTATAGAATGCTTAATTTTTAAGCAACACACCATCTTGATGGGTCTCCAAAAATCATTTAGAACAAAATAACCACCCGAGTAACTAAGTGATTCCAAGTCATCCATCTGGGTGCTGAGGAAAGTCTGCCTAAGGGAAAGGTTCTATTTTTTCAATCAGTTACTTAACCATTCCTTCTGTTACCAATTAGACAACAGGTACAATAGCTCATTCACACAACTCTCAGTAGACTTTGACAATAATCCATGCCTCCAGCAAAAATAAAAAGATGCTTAGTTTCCATTTTTGCTATAATAATAAGGTGTGTACCTAGTTAATCTAAAATTTGTCAAATTGCTTCAGTTGGAGTCTTCAGACTTAACGTTAAGAATGGAAAACAGCTCTTTTCTAGGCTGGGTGTCGTAGCTTATGCCTGTAATCCAGCCCTCTGCAGGCTGAGGCAGGAGGATCCCTGGAGCTCAGGAGTTCAAGCCCAACCTGAGCAAAAGCAAGACCCTGTCCCTACTAAAAGTGGACAAATTAGCCCAATATTATGGCAGGCACCTATAGTCCCAGCTACTTGGGAGGCTGAGGCAGGAGCATGGCTGAACCCATGAGTTTGCTGTGAGCTTTTCTCTCAATAAGTTCTTATCATGATCACACTTAAAGGAGAAATTTACAAGCTGAGTAAAATCATATGCACTTATTCATGCACCTAAAGGCAAATAATATATAAATACATGCTACAAAATGTCTTAAATTATTGTCTCGTTTTTCCCTCCTAACTGAACAGAAAATAGCTATAGTACAACAGAAGAGCTGTGGCTGAAGTCAACATGTTTTGTACTAAACAAATGAAATTGAAAGCGTAAAATGAGAACACTGCGATTTGCTGAGAACAAAGCTGATAAGCATCTGCAAAGATTGTCCATTTGACTTCGTAGGCATGTAGTGTGTGGAGACAGACAACTGTATACTTAGTATTAGATAGACTGGGCTTTGAGTCCATCTTAAAGAAAAATGCTCTGGGAGCTAACCTATTTTTGGAATTTCAAGTACCACAGTGAAAACAGGATGATTTGCTAGCAAATGTCCTTTACTAGGAATTGTTCGATTTTTATTTATTTTATTTATTTTATTTTTTGGACAGAGTCTAACTTTGTTGCCCTCTGTAGAGTGCTGTGGCATCACAGCTCACAGCAACCTCAAACTCTCAGGCTTAAGGGATTCTCTTGCCTTAGCCTCCTTAGTAGCTGGGACTACAGGCGCCCGCCGCAACACCCAGCTATTTTTGTCCTTATTGTTTGTTGCAGTTTTCACTGTTGTTTAGCAGCCCCAGGGCCAAGTTGAAACCCACCTGCCTCAGTGTATGTGGTCAGCGCCCTACTCACTGAAGTATGAGTGCCCAGCTGAATTGTTCAATTCAAAGTGATTAAATACATATGCTAAAATAAACAGTTATCACAGCCAAGGTAAGAAGGTGATGACATTTGCAAAACATGAGAGAAACAAATCTCGCAGAGCTTTAGATTTGGAAGAAAAAATCATGCTTTAAAAGCAGAGATGTGGGCAGTGCACAGCACGCCCCCTGGGTGAAGGGCTCAATTACAACTTGAACTTTACCTTAGAAATGAAAACGATGTAACCTAAACATTTGTACCCTCATATCAATTTGAAATTGAAGAAAAAAGGCCCTCCTGAAGACACCAGATTAACATCCATGTATAGACCAGGACACTTCACGAGAATGCTAGCGACTAGTTGAGAAGCTGCAGCACCCAGATTATAAGACAAAGCGAGAACTCCAGGGAAAGGTGTAGAAAACTCTGTGGCATCTCCTACATCCCTGTGTGCCCTGCCCCTGTGTGGCATAGTGCAGAGTAACTAGGAGGAATCTCATATTTGGGGTCTCTGCTCTGGGACGAAACTAAAGAGTGGACCATGCGCCTAATGTTCTTGATTGTCTGAGACTGCCCAGAGGACTAGTTTCTGTCTCACTGTATTCAAAGTGCGAAAGGGATTTGGCACCAGAGTTCAGAGGCCACTGAAAACAAAGGTGAGCAGAATATTAGAATTGCATTTCTGTGGGTAGATGCCAGGGAGAGCAAGACGGCAGAAAAAGGTTTCAGAGGTCTTCCAGTTGAGCCGATTAGTTTCACCCCTGTTTCAACTATTCTGGGAAATTCCCAGCTTTATTTCTTCAGCTACCTCTCTCATGATTCTTTCTCCTTTTCTTGCTTTTTTTTCTCTCCTGTGCAACCCCAGTTGGTTTTCTAGGGCTGCCAAACAAACTATGTGGCTTCAAATGACAGAGATTTATTATGTCTGAAATCAAGGTGCCACCAGGGCTATACCTCCTTGGAGCCTCTACAGACAGATCCTCCTTTGATTCTCGCAGCTTTTGGTGTCCCAGGCCTGCCTTGGTTTACAGGTGCATCACTGCAATCTCTGTCTTCGCCATAACGTGGCCTTACTCCCGTGTGCCTGTAGTGATTTCTTTCTAATTCGCTTTTCACTGAGGGTACCATTAGAGTCCCGGTTTTTGGTAGAATCTCTCCTATTAGACACTAAGCCTGAGGTGCCCCCGAAAGTTCTCTCCTGTCCCCATTCTTCTGAACAGTGGAAGACCCAGTGTTGGGCTCAGCAGATTTGGCAAATACACTCAAGGTAAAACCCGGCTTTCTCATTCTACTTACTTAGCTCATGTTTCCTTTTCCTTTTTTTTTCACTTTCTTAGCATATAAATTTATTTCTTTTTTGCTAGATCATCAATTTATTGCAAAGTATGTTTTAGAATAATTTATCTAACATTTTTAGTTGTTTTCATTACAGGGATGGGGTAAATCATATTAACCAGTCCACCGTTCTGCTGGAAACCAAAGTCAACTACTGTATTTATTTTAAAGAAGTTCCTCTGACAGGTGTACGCGTAAAGCTTTGAAAACTGTAGGAGAAGAGAGCTGCGACAGGACTCCGGGGACACAATCATTTGATCCCAAGTTTGAGAAGCAGCTATTGCTGGAGGAGGATCAGTGACTTGGGAGATGAGGAAGGGCCACTGATAAAGGAAGAGGTTCCTTTATAGTAGTACATTTAATACACCAGCCCCAAACCCACCCTTCATCCTCATTAAAGCAGCAAGTTTCTCCACCACCGGAGAAACAGTGGTGGCTTCCTTTTCCTTTTAAAACTGCACTTGGTATAAAAAATGTTCATATGTGTGTAGTACCGTGGCAACTTAAAAGACAGCCCAGCCGGTGAACTAAAAATTGAAGTCTGCTTTAACCTAAACAAGATAGAGTATGCGTATGAGAAAAACACACTATGATGAAAAAGAAAGGAGAAGCTGCCGAAATATATTTGTAATCTAGGTATTTTCATATTTCACTATTTGACGCACACTTCCTGGGAGCCCTTCACTCCTCTCAAAACCGAACTCGCGGCTTCCTCTGGCCTGCAGACCTGTTCATTTCCCTCACTACTGCTGCTGCAAGTCGCAACCCGGTGGTTTCTGGAACCTCCAAACACCCCGCCTGCTGGGAATGTACCCGTCACTGCTAGAGACATCAGTGCCAGAGTTCAACTGCGAGCTTTTGGCAGAAGTGTGGAGACATCTCTTCTTTTTTATGTTATGCTTGGTTTTAAGATGATTCAATCAGTGCTTTAAACTTCAGTGTCTTACAAATCTTCATAAGTAGGGAGTCTTCTGACTCCTCAATGTCTTACAAATCTTCATAAGTGGGGAGTCTTCTGACTCCCTTGGTATCTTTTTTTTTGAGACGGAGCCTCAAGCTGTCCCCCTGGGTAGAGTGTCATGGCATCACAGCTCATAGCAACCTCCAACTCCTGGGCTCAAGCGAGTCTCCTGCCTCAGCCTCCAAGTAGCTGGGACTACAGGTGCCTGCCACAACACCTGGCCTTTTTTCGGTTGCAGCCATCATTGTTGTTTGGCAGGCCCGGGCTGGGGATTCGAACCTGCCACCTTAGGTGTATGTGGCTGGCGCCTTAGCCGCTTGAGCCACAGGCGCTGAGCCCTCCCTTGGTATCTTAACGGTAGCCTCCTCTACTTTCCCATGCTAAATTTGGGTAGATATAACTCGAGAGACAAACTTGTGCATAGAATTAGCAGACCAATCTCACTGGCAAAGACCATGCAGCCTACACAATTCACCCTGCCCTTCCACCTGACAACTTCATCACTAAGCAAACTCCTTCTCTGAGATGAGTAATCTCCTAGGAAACTTCTAAGTCTTGCATGCAAATAGATTCCTGGCAGACACCACCGTTTCTCCAGACATGCCCAATAGATATGGAACACATCAGAAGATATAGCTGCCACAAGCTGATACTGGTGCCAAACTCGATTTGAATTCTAATTAGCATTTTCATTCCTTCCTGGAAAATCTTAGCTGAAGTCAGAAATTACATGAATCATTGTGCAACGGGCAAGGAGCTATTAAATTTAAGTTCTCTTGTTGTCTGAGAGTTTAGGCTGAGGTCTCAAAGCCGAGAACAGTAAATACCATGTATACCCAGAAGTCTAAAGAGTTTATAGATAATAAAATATCACCATCCACCTATTATAACAACTAAAATAAAAAATAGTGACAATGCCAAATGCTGGTACAGAGGTGAAGGCATTAGCTCTCTCACACACTGTTGCTGAGAATGTAGAATTCTCAGTGGCAGCCCCTGTAGAAATGGTTTGCTTCAGGGTAAGAGTCACGTGCACGTGACCAAGATAATCAGACTTGAGTCACTTTGAAAGAACCTTGACTAAAAGGTTAAGTTGTCTCAAGCAGAAAGAGGCTGGAGGCTTCTCACAGGAGAAAAAGCTGACTGGGATTCATAAAAGGTCAAGCAAGATACATCAGGTTTCCCAAGAACTACAGGACAGAGGTACAATTAAGGAGTTGAAAAGCGCTCAAGGTGCAAAAGAGTATCTGCCATGATAGAAGAAATTAGACAGCTGAGAGAGAGCTGCCAATAGCAGCAGACAACAAAGACCCTGGGTTCTTATCAC
The DNA here is from genome assembly GCA_963575145.1 of Galago senegalensis. Classification (NCBI taxonomy): domain Eukaryota; kingdom Metazoa; phylum Chordata; class Mammalia; order Primates; family Galagidae; genus Galago; species Galago senegalensis. The sequence continues at coordinate 10,798 of CAUYTI010024314.1, read as the reverse complement.
TGGTCCCCAAAGTCATCTTGGAGAGCAGAAGAGTAGAAGGTGAATGGAGAGAGTGAGGACTGGTACAAATAGCCAGACAAAAGCATAGCAGCACCAGCACCACCTCCCTGCCACAGTTTTCCAAGCTTGGGTCTCATTAGAGCTGTGGAGAAAGGATAGAGTTTAGAATTAGACGAGAGATTAGGATTTAAATTCAGATTGAATGGAATTTCTTAGTACTAAAAAATGTGAACATTTCACTAAGACCTGAACATGATCAAAGAGCTAAAGGCTTTGCCCAAGATATCATCAGGAATGAGAATGGAAGATCATACAGACATATCAAAAGGGCAATCATAGGGAAAAATCCAGCGACATCATGAGTGCCCCCCGCCAAATCCAGCCCTTTTAACTAACCACGCCAAGTCCTTGAATCTTTCCCTTGACCTTTGATGTTATACCAACTAGTGCTCTCCCTGAAACAACCCTTGGCTTCCTCTGGTGTTCTGTGTCACCTGTTCTTAAATGTTTTAAAGACCCAAAACATCTTTACTCAAAATATTGCCTGTTTTAAAAATCTATGGATTCCATAAATCAAATGGCGCCTCATTGCAATCCAGCTGCTTCCACTTCACTCAACAGCCTATTCTGGTTTTTATCATTGCATTGTGCTAATCTGGTGCCAATTAATACTGCACTTATTAAACAGTGAAACATGTAAATGTTATTAATTTCTCTGAAGGGTTCTATTTATATTAAACAGGATTATCAGAGTGATAGCCATGAGTGAAGTCTGTGAAATTTGGAAGTCAGTCACCTGAATTATTAGTTATTATTCCTCTCAGAGAACTTCCCTTCTGAACAGTCCCCTACACAGATCAGCCCCGAAGCCATTGGCTGGAACCCAGTATCCAAAAAGAAAAGTTTTGGAGTTTTCTTCTTAATAAATCTGTATTGATTAGTAAAGTCTCCCACAGATGATTCACCCTCAGAATAACTTTGTGTGAGTCACTGGAAACCTGGACTTCTCCCAAATTCTGCCTCAAAATGAATACAGGAAATGTTCAGCAGCCAATTTAGTGAAGGTGGTTATGATACAACGTACAGAATCTGTCCTTTGAAGTCCTACTTATGGCTCTGCTTCCATAGGTAGACCCGCTCATATCCAAAAGGCATCAGAACTTTTAGTACCCTACTTAAGCTATAAAAACTTAGTACACAAAAGTTATCATAACCCAGCAATAAAAGGTTATCAACTATCAACTATTTATGTGTTGTTTCAATAAGTAGATCCTTTTCTTATCTAAGACACATGGGGCACCAAGATTCTCTCTCTCTTTCTCTTTTTTTTTTTTTTTGAGACAGAGTCTGAACTTTATTGCCCTGTGTAGAGTGCTGTCCCATCATAGCTCACAGCAACCTCAAACTCTTGGGTTCAAGTGATCCTCTTGCCTCAGCCTCCCAAGTAGCTGGGACTATAGGCGCCTGCCACAATGCCCAGTTATCATAAAGACAGGGTCTCACTCTTGCTTGGGCTGATCTTGAACTCCTGAGCACAGGCAATCCACCCGTCTCAGCCTCCCAGAATGCTAGGATTACAGGCATGAGCCACCCCACCCAGCCCTGAAATTCCTGAACACATAGCTTTGAGGTACTAGAATTTCAAACCCATGAGAGAGATGGGAGGTGCTGGGTTATGTGCAGCATCAAGTAGGGTATTTTGAAATTAAAAAAAGGCTAGGTCTCAAAAATAGCCTTTGAGCTATTTAGCATTTTAATTTACTTAGGACTATGTTGTTATCATTCTGGAATTTTCATTCCAAAGTGTTGGAAATTTTCATGTAAAGTGCTATAATAAGAAAGTTTATGGCTTGGCACCTGTAGCTCAGTGGTTACAGCGCCAGCCACATATACTGAAGCTAGTGGGTTCAAACCCAGCCTGAGTCAGCTAAAACAACAATGACAACTGCAACAAAAACTAGTCAGGCGTTGTGGCGGTTGATTGTAGTCCCAGCTACAAAGGAGGCTGAGGCAAGAGAATCACTTGAGCCCAAGAGTTTGAGATTGCTGTGAGCTGTGATGCCACCGCATTCTACTGAGGGCGACACAGCGAGACTCTGTCTCAAAAAAAAAAAAAAAAGTTTACTTTCTAACTTGTAAATCAGTACCCACCAAGGCCATTTGAATCCTTCTGAAGGGATGTGAGGGTAGATAATAGAGGTCTCCACCCCACCCCTTCCTGAGCATAGGATTTACTCCCTTAGCCATTGGGATTACTGCCTGAAGAGAGCTCACAAGGCCCAGTGCTACCTGCTACTGCTGGGTAAAGTTAGTCTGTTCTTCCTCTGAATCATAGCTCCATGCAAATCTGTAAATGTGTATATAATATTAATCCTTTCATACTTATTAAGGTATGTTGTAAATATTTGTACTATTTTTGTGTTTTTGACAAGAATGTGTACTGGGAAGGTCAAGTGCTATGGTATATGTCTATTATATTAAGTTTATTGATAGTGATTTTAAAATCTTCTATAGTCCTTACTGATTTCTGTTGATTAGTACTAAATTCCAGATCATAGATCAGCCTACTCAACTACCCCCTTGAAACTCTTAAATGCATCTCACATGCGTCTCTCCTGAGCTTCACATCATCTCCAAAAAACCTTCTCCGCCCACAGTCCTTCTCCTTTCATTTAATGACAACAGCATCCTTCCAGTTTCTTGGGACAACCACCTTATAGTTACACTTGACTCCTCTCTTTCTTACTCACGTGTGCTCTCGCACCAAATCTTGTCAAGTTGGCCTTCAAAATATATTTGAAATATGAGAACTTTTCACTGCCTCTGTGGCTACTCTCCTGACATGAACCAACATCACTTCTTACCAGTAATAACCTGGGTGAGGAGATCCCAGCTTTTGTCACTCTATTCCAAGTGCAACAACCAAAGTGATAAATGTATATACTTATTTTAAAGTTAACTCATAACTCCTCTGGTTAAAGCTTTCTAGTGATTTCCCATCTGACTCTGTTTTAAGACAAGGTCTTCATGATAGACATTACAGCCATCCATTGTAGAGATACGATTTCCCATTGGTCATTCATGTTTCTATAACTGTGGAATGGAGGTGCTAGCTATCTTTATTCTGGATTATCTTTTCAAGTATGTTTGTGTATAAAATATTCTTGGAAGACAGAGATACTGTTTTCATTTGGAACAAAGAGCAGGCATGCTCACTGTGCATCATAAAAGATTTAGCTATCTAAGCTTAGATTTTCTCCCTAAGCAACCCATGCACATGTCTTACCTGGTTCCCTTTACATTTCCCTGAGGGAACTGGGGCTCATAGAAGTGACTCAAAAATGCTGATACTCTGCAATGCTGTAGTAAACGATCCTGTTCTCTGACATTGGAATTTCATTTTTTGCTAGTACCTACAAAAATGTTTCAAGCTAGTAAGTTAACTTGCCATTAGGTAGAAGTCTCAGACCATTTACAGTCCTTGAAAATACAATATAGCACCCATAACCTCTCTGACATTATCTACCAACACTCTCTCCTTCCAATGTCCTTCCAGTCACACTGCTGTCCTTCATGTCCCTTGATCACTGCAGGAGCTTTATGATGCCAGAAGACTTTGCTCTTGTTATACTCTCTTTTCAAAGATCCATGTGGCTCAATTCTTCATCTCTTTGAGGTTTTCTTTCAAACACCACTTTCCTAGTGTGGCCTTTCCTGATCCCAAATGAACACACAAATTTCTCCTTTCCTTTTATTTTTCTCTACAAGACGCATCAACATCTAATATGTATTTATTTCCACTCACACTGATTTTTTGTTTACTTGTCTTACTGCTCCATCCCTGAAAGTCAGCCAAAATTGATTCATTCTACTTCTGGGAACCTAGTGAAAGTGTTGGTACAAAAATTTGCCTATGGTAGGACAGAAAGGTTGCCAGTGGTGAGTAATTCTAGAATATATCCAATCAAGAAACATTAATTTATGGTTTCAAAATACAGGTGGAATATTTCTGCCACAAAATGATCATTTTTAGGAGATGGTCAGCATATAAGACATTATTGGACATATCTCAAAGACTAAGCAGGTGGTACATCCATCTCACTGTTTCCCTAAGCTTTCTTTTTTTAATACATGAAAGAAACATTGAATATAGAAATTAGTCATTTTTCCTGCTCTAATTTATCTTTGAAGCATGCTAAGTAAAAATGTTACTTGTTTTTGAAATAGTATCTGGGCAGAAGTATTTTGAATATATATCACTACTAGAAAATCTAATTCTCTTAGTACTTTCTCACTATGACTGAATGTGGTATTCCTCTGGGGTTAGGCAATGAACCATATATGTAACAGTACATAACAGACATGTGGACTGGGATGATGTTGAGAATTTAACAGGAGACCAGATCATGCAAAGTCTCAGAGGCCATGGTATTTTAAGTAAAATCCATGAAAGGTTTAAAGAAGGGAATGAATTGATGTTTTTTAAAAATTCCTCTGGAAGCTATGTAAAATGGATTAGAAGGGATTGAAACAAGAACTATCAGATAGAAGTATACTGCAATGGTCTAATCAAAAAATGATAGTGGCCTCAATTTGGATGGTGAAAAGTAGAAATGGAAAGGATAAATATGATATATCATGCAGATAGATTCTACAAAACTTAATAATGCATTAGACTGGAACACACAGAGGAAATTTTTCAGAGAGTGCAATTGAGATAATTATCAGGTTTCTATAGAGAGGCTTGAATAGGTGGTGGGACCATTTATAGATCTGAGAATGGCAGAGAGGAAAACATTTTCTAGCAGTACAATTTCAAACATGTTAAACTTGATATAACTAAGATATCCAAGACAAGTTATCAGTGAGAGATGGCTATAAGAAACTGGAGCTCAGATGTGTAGGCAGACAAAAATTTATAAGGAGTTATCATATAGATATTTCTTGAAGCCATGGAATTAGATGAGAGGTAACTAATGGAAAGAAAAGAAGAGAGATGGGCCTCAGAAAGCCCTGAAGAATTATAAAATTTAGAAGAGGGATTTACATGAAGCCAGAGAGACAGGGTGGGAAACCAGGAGAAATGGAATATAATTGGAAATAGGTAGGCCTCTATAATGAGAGAACAGCTAAGGAAATTATCCTACATCTATTCTATAAAATATTATGCCCACAAAAATAAAATTAACTAATCAACAACAAAAAAGGGCAATACAATGGAGAAAGAATAATCTTTCCAACAAGTGATATTGGAAGACTTGTATATCCAGTTGTAAAAAAATAAAAAATAGGGCAGTGCCTGTGGCTCAGTGAGTAGGGCACTGGCCCCATATACCGAGGATGGCAGGTTCGAACCCGGCCCTGGACAAACTGCAATGAAAAAATAGCTGGGCATCATGGTGGGTGCCTGTAGTCTCAGCTACTCAGGAGGCTGAGGCAGGAGAATCGCCTAAGCCCAAGAGCTGGAGATTGCTGTGAGCTATGACGCCATGGCACCTACTGAGAGCGACAAAGTGAGACTCTGTCTCTAAAAAAATAATAATAATAAAATAAAAATCTAGAATTACATGTTACATCCTCACAAAAATTAACACAAAATGGATCAGAGACCAAAATGCAAAATGATAAAACTTCTTGAGGAAGATGTAGAAGAAAATCTAGATTAGTTTTGAGTTTATTGATGACTTTTTAGATATAACACCAAAGGCAGGAACCATGAAAGAAAGAATTTATAAATTCATTAAAATTTAAAATTTCTCTGCAAAAGACTCTTTTAACAGAATGAGAATACAAGCTACAGACTAGAAGAAAATATTTGCAAAAGATATATCTGATAGAGGATTGTTATCCAAAATATATAAAGGTCTGAACATGGACCCCAAGCAAAGAAGATACTCGGAGGGCAAATAAGCATATGATGATGGTCAATGTCATATATCATCAGAGAGTTGCAAATTAAAATAATAAAATACCACTGGAAACTTTTTAGTATGGCTAAAATCCAAAACTCTTTTCACCAAAAGCTGGTGGGGATGTGGAACATCAAGAGCTCTCATTACTGATGAGAATACAAAATGGTACAAGCGTTTTGAAAGACAATGGGGAAGTTTCTTACAAAACTAAACATATGTGGTCCCTATGATTCAGCCACTGTGTTTCTTGGTATTTGCCCCAAAGCATACTATATCATTCAGCCATTGTGTTTCGTGGTATTTGCCCAAATGATCATACCACATGATCTAACCATATGATATTCTGGAAATGGCAAAACTATGGAGACAGTAAAAAGATCAGTCAGTGTTTGCTAGAAGGGAGAGAGGGTCAAATAGGCAAGCACAGAGGATTTTTAAGGCAATAAACTATTCTTCATGATACTGAATGGTAGATACATGTCATAATAATTTGACAAAAATCCATAGATGTTCACAGGAATGAGCCCTATGTAAATGATGGATTTGGGGTGATAATCATGTGCTAATGTGCATTTAATTTTAACACTTCTGCCACTCTGGGGGAGATGTTGATGGTGAAAGGGCCTGCACATGTGTGGGGTAGGGGGTGTTTAGGAACACTGTACTTTTCATTGAGTTTAGCTGAGAACCTAAACTACACTAAAATAAAGTCTTGTTTTAAAAAACTATAATAAGATTAATAAAGAAGCAACAGGTAAAATATAATATCAAAGTTTCACAAAGATTACTGAATGAAAGATATTAATGCATACTTTATATATGGTTTCATTTATATAAATCAGGTACTAAATATATACATACAGTAATTATATATGCATTTTTAAAAAAAGTCGGGTTACATATATAATAAACTGCTAACAGTGGTTCCTGGGGTTAAGGAAAGAGAAAGAATAAAATTTCCCTTTTTAAAAAAATTTTTCACTTTTATATCGTTTGAATGTCATATAATAAATATGTATTGATTCAGTAATATTTACAACACAATTTCAGAAGTACACCCATGTTTTAAACCATCCTTATATTCTTAAAATCTAAATCAGCATTATGAAAATCTGGTCCAAGAGACACCTGTGTCAGAAACACCTGGGGCATTTATTAAAAATATAGTACTCTTTGAACTTTTCAATAATTGGCTCCATTATAAAAGCCTAAAGCTAATGGAATTAGAACAGACTCAGAAAGTTACCAAGGCTCAATGTAGAAGGTAAACTCTTAAATTTCAAAATTATATAAGTTTGTTGTATTTATGAGGAATTTTAATCTAACAAATGATGGCTGTCTCTTTCTCTCTTGCTCTCAGCTTTATCTATAAGTGACCCATCTTTCAGGAGTAATGAATTATCCTGGATGTCTTTTGCTTCTTTTCCTATTCGTAAAAAGATGCATATTCAATTGCAATTTCAGCCTCTTGCTGCAGATGGCATCCTATTTTACACTGCGCAACATTTAAAAGCACAATCAGGTAAGATTTGCAGTATCCTTGCAGAAAATTAAAAAAAAATCCCAATGAATTCCTAATTGTCTATTATGTAATGTCTAGTAGTGGGTTTTTTAAAGTCATCTAGTCTATAAAATGTGTAAATACTTGATGCCTTTATGTCCTATTGTCACTACAAGTGTAAATAGAAATACTAACAAAATAGCAAGAGGTTTGTTGAAATTAAAGAAAAATCCAAATATAGTAGTATATGCTCAACTTTATAGCAATCCCATCAAAAAAGACATTAAAGCTATGCATGATAGTCTTTTATCAATAGATTAAATACACAGGCTCAGCGCCTGTAGCTCAGTCAGTGGCTGGCCACATACAATGAAGCAGGTGGATTTGAACCCAGTCTGGGCCTGCTAAACAGAGACAGCTGCAACAACAAAAAAATAGCTGGGCATTGTGGCAGGCGCCTATAGTCCCAGTTACCTGGGGAGGCTGAGACAAGAGAATTGCTTATGCCCAAGAGATTGAGGTTGCTGTGGGCTGTGACACCATGGCACTCTACTGAGGGTGACATAGTGAGACTCTGCCTCAAAAAAAAAAAAAAAAGATTAAATATGCATATAAAAGATACAGAAAAGGAAGCCATGGCTGATAGATTTCATGTAGATTAATCCATATTTACAGCTGCAAAGATCCACAAGTTGTCCCATCAATCAAATCAGCTCAGGAATTGTGTTCCAAAATAAGTTTAGAAAAACTTTAAAAGTGCCTATTTATCATAAAATATGGAATAAAATATCTGAGTAGTATGCTCCAATCTTAAAAATTAATTTTTGTGGTTTTATTACTTTATACTTGATTTCTATTTTCATAACTTTCTCCAGAATTCTGACAAAGAAATTTGTATATATAGTTACATTGTGGTTAAATGAGCGGTAAATAGCCAAGGTGAATTCACGTATGATCTTTGTTCCATTTGAGCTCTGTTTCTCATAAGAATTGTTCATTACATTTTCTTACTCTAATGGCAATCTATACTAATGACCATAACTGGAGCGCCATATCCTGATCAACTGAAATAAAAAGGCTGAATAGTTACAAACAAAACAAAACAATTGCTAATACTGCTGCAAGACCAATTAGCTTCCATGGCTACAGAGAAAATCTTTTTGTCAATTCTTCATAAGACCAGAACATACTAGCACAGTGAAAATGACCCTTCTTTCACAGAATCTATTCTGTCTCCTCTGCTTGGAAACTTCACCAGTGATAATAAGCTTTCCTAATCACTTGTTAGATTTGTTTTTTATTCTAATGTAGCTTTTCACCATAAGCTGTTTACTATAAGAACACTCTACAACAATACCAAGAAAAGCTTCTTCTTCTTCCGTGATCCCTGAAGGAGAACTGGTGTGATTGTTTGCTGGCCACAAAGTACTTTCAGAGAGCTAAAAAATTTTTGAACTCCGTATCAATTGTTTCCTTGTTCTAGATTTTTGTGGTATACAAATTTAAATAATCCAGTCTGTATTTCTTCTGATACTGCTTCTCTCTCACAGTTAATATGCTGTTTTCATAGTCAAAATGCATGGTGGAAATTAGTAAGCAAATGAGTTTCTTCCTTCATTAGAAAATTAAAAAAATTTTTTTTCATATCTTTAAAGGAAGAAAAGTTTTCCTTCCAAACTAAAACTCGTATTTAAGAAACATCCTGAGTCATCTGACTCCACAACCCTACAAAGATATTTCTTTATTCCAATTATGTATTGAGTACAATTTATGTGCCAGGCACTTGCTAGGTGCAGAGGATAAACTGGCCAAACCAGACCCAGACATTGTTCCTGCGAAGCCTACAAGCTGGAGAAAAAGGCAGCGGTGGATCAAAGACGGACACACAGAGGATTGTATTTAAGGTGCTGCCTGCTGACGATGGGAGAGCACTTGGCCCATCTTACCCTGGAGAGCTACACTCTTTTCCCAAGCAAGTTGAGTTCCTTTTACATTTCCTGTCTCACTGCGACTTCAGATGCTGGATCCTATGTGTTCAGAGCTGTGCACACGTACCTATATATCATAAAATGAGGTGTCATGGAGGGAACTCCACTGATACTACAGCGCTGCTAGAGAAAAGCCTGACCTACTTTGAGAAATCAAGGACGACCTCTCTGAGGAAGTAGCATTTGATCTGCAAACTGAAAGAGGGGTGGGAGGACCTAGTTGAGGTAGAATGGGGTGGAGAGTTCCTAGAAAATAACATATACAGAGGCCTGGACACAGACAAATTCTAACAAGGTCAGAGTTGCTGGAGTGAAGAGGAGGGCTGGGGGACAGTGCATTCTGGGTAAGATTGGAGAGAGGGGAAAGGAGCTGGGAATTTACAGAGCCTTTATAGATTATAGGAAAGAGTCTATGTACCTATCCAGCAACAATGAATGACATTAAAGGGTAACCTAAGAATCAGGCTTTCACTTAGAAAGATCACTTTAGCTTTAGTGCAGTTTAGAAAAAAATTGGAAAATAAGAAAAGTGAGGGAGGCAACAGATAAGGAGAACAGTGGACAGAATCAAGAAATTTTGTAATTCAAAATGCTATTTAAGGGCTTGGCGCCTGTAGCACAGTGGTTACGGCACAAGCCACATGCACCGAGGCTGGCTGGTTTGAGCCCAGCCTGGGCCAGCTAGATAACAATGACAGCTGTAACAAGAAAATAGCCAGCCGTTGTGGCGGGTGCCTGTAGTCCCAGCTACTTGGGAGGCTGAGGCAAGATAAATGCTTAAGTTCACGAGTTTGAGGTTGCTGTGAGCTGTGATGACATAGCGCTCTACTGAGGACAACCTAGTGCGACTCTGTCTCAAAATTTCAAGAAAAATGCTATTATGAGAAATACCACGTGAGATTTTGGTGGTAGGAGAAAGATGGACTGAATCAAGAACTTTGTCCGTAAGTCAAAATGCTGTTAATGAACTACTTGATAGGACCTATCTTGCAGTAGACTTACATATTGGGTGAAGAAAAGATGGTTCCAAGGATCACATCTAAGTTTTTGGCTGAAAGATCTAGGTGGATAATGGACTGATTCACTGATGGGGAAGACTAGAAGAGGCCAGGTGGATGGGACAAAGTGCACACATTGAAACATGAATTTTGGAGCTTGTGGTGCCTACAGAACACTCAAATGGACAATTGAATAGGGATTTCTGTACTTGTGAATAGAACTTGAAGCCAAGGGCACGGGTGAAACTTTGCAAAACAGGCTCGGCGCCTATAGCTCAACCGGCTAAGGCGCCAGCCACATACACCTAAGGTGGCGGGTTCGAATCCCCAGCCCGGACCCGCCAAACAACAATGACGGCTGCAACCAAAAAATAGCTGGGCGTTGTGGCGGGCGCCTGT
>CAUYTI010024313.1:0-22169 GCA_963575145.1 Galago senegalensis | reverse complement strand
GCCTCCCAAGTAGCTGGGACCACAGGCGCCCGCCACAACGCCTGGCTATTTTTTGGTTGCAGCCGTCATTGTTGTTTGGCGGGTCCGGGCTGGGGATTTGAACCCGCCACCTTAGGTGTATGTGGCTGGCGCCTTAGCCGGTTGAGCTATAGGCGCTGAGCCTCTTTTTCTTATATAATTTCTCCAGCTAGGACTTCAAGTATTCCTAATCTTAGAAGAAAATCATTCTGCTTTGCAGTATGATGTTATGGGTTAGCTTGTCACATATGGCCTTTATTAAACTGAGATCCACTCCGTGTATCCCTAATATGTTTTTAATCATAACAGAATGTTCAGTTTTCTCAATGTTATTTCTCCATCTAGTGAGATGATCATATGACTTTTTTTTTATCCTCACTTTGTGAAGGTGGTATTACATAGCTTAATAAAATGAATTGAGAATAAGTTTGGCCCCAAATAAAATTTCCTCTAAAGATTTGTATTGCATAGTATTAGGGGGAAAAAAAGTAATGATTTCAGAGATTAGGTGAACTTAAAATCCTGAAAATTTACAAATTCCTTCTGCATGATGGTAGGTTTCTCTTTATTTCTTGATGTATACATTTTTGCACATTGAATCAATGTGTTTGTCTATCCCATTTCTGTGATTCAATACATAAAAAAGTATATATGTATATTGATTGGAAGAGGAGAGAAGTAGAGTAGTATAGAAGTTAGCACAATATTATCTTTCCATTAGATGTTAATTAAATCTGTAATTTCTAATTTATTTTAGAAATTGAGTAAAATGCTCAATACATCTACTCTAGGGTTGTGTTAGGAATGAAACAGGCAAGAAATGAAAAGTTCTTTTATTTGTTCAGTATTTGGCTTAATAAAAACAGGTATATTGCTATGTCAGCAAAATAAACTCTAATTTTTGTTATAATTTGCATTTTGAATTGTAGCTTTTAATTAGTAACATTTTTCCACCATAGATTTTTGCCATTTGGGGAGAAGTCAGTTCCATAATCTCCATTTTTCCAATAAAATAAAGTCAAATAAATTAACTAGAAATAATATATAAAGAGAGTTGAATAAAAAAGTATATGATCTGAAGGAATTGTCTCTTTTATTGACATTTTTAAAGAGGCATTATCCTTAAACACTGCAGAAGAGTTTAAACTAGAGTGTACTTTTTAAAGCATGTGATCATTTGCTCACTACCCAGTTTATTTTACATCAGACATTTCCCTCATGAAATTGCAAAAATGGAATACCAAGTTCCTCTGTGCACCACTGGAACTATTAAGTAGTGCCTGCTTTGTTACATTTTACTGTGGCTGATTAGAGATGTGACATCAGGTAATATATTTCAGAGTAATAAGGAAATTAGGTAGTGAATGCTTTGTACTTCTCAACATATAAAACTTTTAAATCTCATTTACAGGATGATGTATCTTGGAAGAGCAACCAAGGAAAGCTTCCTCTAAATTCTCATTATCAGGAACAAGGTAAATTGTCCCTTTTAAATAATAAAAAGGCACTTTGTTCATTGGAATCTGAACCATTACATATGATTTCTGTTAGAATCACAGTTGAGTATGATATATGTACTTATTTAAGGTTATATCATTTATATTATTCATATAATTAAAAAACTTAATTATAGTAATTATTATATTTAAATGCTTAAAATAAATATTAAAATATATTTATTAAAGTTATAATAAACTCTTTCATAGTGTTCAATGCCAAACCTCAATGATCAATGGATACAATGTAATATCTTACTATTTTAATAAAGGTATACTTTTTCACTGTGTTTTTAAAGAATTGTGTATAAGGGTGGTGCCTGGGGCTCAATCCTGGCCAAAAACTATAAAAAAATAAAAGAATTGTATATTAAAAACTCAATGTAAGGAACAAGGAAAAAGGATAGTCCTTAGGATGACAAATATTGAATCACTGATGAAATTTTAGGCTTTTTGCAACTTATATCTCAGAAGCAGCTGGATATTCAGAGACAACAACAGCAGAACAATAAATCTTTGAAAAATAGAGCTGCAATGATAATTGAAATATAAGGGTAGTTAGATGGGCAAGTTCAAACAATTAGCTTTGTGCTTTAGGAAAACTAAAACATAAATGTGTATTCCAGGCGTCCTCAAACTACGGCCCATGGGCCACATGCAGCTTGCCTAGGACATTTATCTGGTCCACCAGGTGTTTTTGCTGCTGCTGCCTGTCCTGCTTAGCAGCTGACTCTTCCCGGGGCCGCAGTCTGGCTCTCCAATGGTCTGAGGGACAGTGAACTGGCCCCCTGTTTAAGAAGTTCGAGGACCCCTGGATAATTCATAAAATAATTCATGAAATGAATAGTGCCAAACTATTAGCATGATGAAATTTAAAACATGATAATATCCATTCAGTATCTATTTATGGAGTTTTTTCTGTGTAAGACATCACATCAGATGAAGTGTAGAATTGAATAAATGAGCTAAGAATTTACCTTAAGGAAGCTGATAATCTTGTGTAGGGACAGGTCAGGGGGCCTCTGATGTGAGATGTTTTCTTTGTATTTATGGAAAAGCACTTCCTATAGCAGAGAGACATTGATTCTACTCAAAGGAACGATAACGTCTTTACTAATGGAATGGAATTTGAATGAGACTGCAATTGCATGACCCTAACTAGTAAGGCTCTGAAAATGGCCTGAGATTAAGAAATAACATATAAAACCATAGTTGACAAGGGGTAGACAATATACTCAGGAGAGAAGTCCAGTATTCTTAGTGGACTGAATGCAATACCTTTTCTTTTTTTTTCTTTTTTTAAAGTGTTTCCAAAAGGAGAAGAGCTGAGGAGATGCACGTGGCACAGGCAAGTGTGTATATGGTCATGGAAGGAAAGAATGAGCCTTGTTCTTTGAGAAATGCAGGGTTAATGTAGGTTTTTTAGAATGGGAATGACATGATTAAAGAGGGTGTATTTGATAGAGCTCAGTCCTGTAACTAGTGCTTTAATGGAAGAGGCAACAGTACTTTTAACTATTGTAGGGTGGAAAGGAGTTATAGGTGAAGGTATTTCTTAATTAGAAGTAATATTCATTCATTTTCTTAAAAAAATTATTTAAAGCTGAGTATGTGCCAGGTCTGTTCTAGCACCTTGTAATATAGAGGGCATCTGATGGGAAAGAATCAGTCACTTTTATCATGAAAACGAAAGGAAGGAGCATTCCACAAGGACCATACGGTTAAGGCACAGTTCTCTTATGGAGGAAATGTGGATGCTTTGTTTTTTCACAAGACAAGAGAAGGTCTCTATGCTTAGAGCTGGAATGGCAAGGGATGGAATAGGAAGAGAAGAACAGGATAGAGTAGAGCAGCGGTTCTCAACCTTCCTAATGCCGTGACCCTTTAATACAGTTCGTCATGTTGTGGTGACCCCCAACATTGCTACAGCAATGAAAATAATTTTATGGTTGGGGGTCACCACAAATTGAGGAACTCTATTAAAAGGTCACGGCAATAGGAAGGTTGAGAACCACTAGAGTAGAGGTTTGTAAGTCAGCATAAGAATTTTTCTTTTTTTAATTTTCTAGAGACAGAGTCTCACTTTATTGCCCTTGGTAGAGTGCTATGGTGTCACACTTCACAGCAACCTCCAACTCCTGGGCTTAGGGGATTCTCCTGCCTCAGCCTCCCGAGTAGCTGGGACTACAGGTGTCTGCCACAACACCCAGCTATTTTTTTCTTTTTTTGTGCAGTTTGGCCTGGGCTGGGGTCAAACCCACTACCCTCAGTATATGGGGCCAGCACTCTCCTCACTGAGCCACAGGCGCCCCCCAGCATAGGAAATTTTGATAAGTTTTTTTTTTTCAAGTGGGATTGTTGGACAGTAAGTGGAAGGTGGAAGAGGTTAGTGTGTTTCCAACTTCACTCCAGCTGTCTGATGAAAAATCAGTCATAGGAGGTGGAGTGAAGAGTAGACGATGTCTTCAGTGACCTGGGGCTGCCTGACCTGAATTATGATTCCATTAAGAAAAAAGAAATAAATAGGAAGAGGTTTGGGGTCTAAAATAAGGAGTTAATATTTTTCTTATTTTTGAATAAAAAGAGTGTAAAAGTATAACATGACAGACGCATAGGCATAAAAATGTCACTGAGATAGGTCTGTGCTTGTAGAAAAACCAAAAGTAATGAAGACAGAGAAGATGCAAATTGATAAAGTCAATGTCAAGGTTATTGTAGCATCATCCAGACAGCAGCTTGCTGGAGCAGTAAGAGAAGCAACATTATTAAGGTCAGAACGAGAAGTGTGAATTTGAGATAGAATATGAATTCTATTATTTTTTAAAAAGATTAGCTGTGAAATAAAAAGTATTCAGCTATTTCAGATTTTTTTATAACAATAATAAATAATTACTTCTCTAAAATTGAAGCAAACATCTAAAAGCTGATCTCCATTTTGAGCAATTTTCTATATTTTCAGATGTGGAAAAACATGTCCCCTGTTTCAGAGTCATACATTCCTTAAATTTAGAAATAAGATTGTCACATTGGTCTGATGTGTTTGATTGTTCAATATGAAGAAAAGGAGTGAAAGTACTTGAAATGCAGAAAGCAATTTAATAGGTATCATTTTACGTATAGTGTTTTGTTTTTTAACATGCAAAAGTTTATTTAAAGATACCATTATAATTGAATGGAGGTGTGACATTAAAGAAAAAAATAAATTAGGCTTAAATATAATGTTTCAGGCAGGTGCAGTAGCTTATGCGTTTAATCCTCGCACCTTGGGAGGCTGAGGCATGTAAATTGCTTGAGCTCAAGAGTTCAAGACCAAGCTCTTTGGGTGCCAGCCACATACACCGAGGCTGGCAGGTTTGAGTCCGACCTGGGTCTGGTAAACAATGACAACTGCAACCATAGCCAGGTGTTGTGGCGGGAGCCTATACTCCCAGCTACTAGGGAGGCTGAGGCAAAAGAATTGCATAAGCCCAAGAGTTTGAGGTTGCTGTGAGCTGTGATGCTACAACACTCTACTGAGGGTGACAAAGACTGTCTCAAAAAAAAAAAAAAAGGTCAAGAACAGCCAGAGCAAGAGCGAGACCCCAACTCTACTGAAAATAGATACCTTTCGTCTCAGCTACTGGGGAAACTGAGGCAAGAGGATCACTTAAGCCCAGGAGTTTGAGGTTACCATGAGCTACACACCAGGTGGCAGAGTGAGACTCCGTATAAAAAAAAAAGAAAAAAAAATTTCAGAGCTGTTTCCTAAATGTAAGACAAAGGTTTTATAATTCAAATTGGAAGGAAAACCTCTGCTAAAAAAACAATAACTATGACCAAACATTTATAAAATATATTTACAGTTCAAACGACAGAAATAACAGAATTGTCTATGATTCCAAAGCAGCTTTTCATGCATAAGCTCATTTCATGCTTAGGACAATTTTGGAACTATTTGTATTTATGGAACAGTGGAGACAATTGAACCTTAATAAGGGTGAATTGAATTCTATATGTTAGCAGCAATAGAATTAACATGTTGCCCCTAGTTTTCTGATACTTAAATCAGACTGCTTGACAACAAATAGTATTTTAAAAATACTTTGGAGACCTGTGATAGAGTCAATGACTTTATAATTCATCATTTTTCTAGCAAAATTGAGAAAACCATCTTATAATTACACGGGGATTTAGTAATCTTGTTTTCTATTGTCTCACTACATTGCTGTTGGTTTAAAGTGTTTTGTCCCTAGGTGTCTAACTAGTCTTCCTTGTCTTTGTCTAATAAGGAAGTTGATCTTGCCTTTGAAACAAACCCCATGATTACAAAGTATGAATAAATCAACAGGGGAGAGTGTCAAATAATTCCTTAACATTTTTATATGTATTTTCAGAGACATTTATTAAGCTGGGATTTTCATTTCGGCAGCATTTTCAAACATGATTTATTTATTTATTTACTGTTCATTGAGTGCCAGTAAAAATTATTAATGACCGTGGAACGTTTTCAGGAATAGCATGGTACACAAGATGAGGCTGAGCCTGGTCGGCGAGAGAACGCCATCTGGTCCCTCATTAAGAGAGTTCACAGGATGGCTGGTTCTTACCATGCTCACCTTGCTCTGCTGAGTAAACATCTATGTTTTAAATTTATAAGCCTGATGTTGCTGCTAAATGACAGTAGTTTCTTCTATCACAGGGAATATACAACTGGTTAACAAGTGATAAAAAGAAGGCCCTCAATGAGTGAAAATATTTCCTGTGGAACAGACATTATGCACCCAATTAAAAGCACACAGTAGATTAATGACAAATATTTTTTGTAGTACATATCGTACGATATGTTGATATAAGAACAATCATTCTCACAGGTAAAAAGGAAAAACAAAACCAGCTGAATTAAGAGAAATGGTTAACTTCAGCGTAGAAGAATGAGCAGGAGGCCAGAGAAGGTTCACAAATGGTCAGTGATGAGCAAGTATGTGAAAGTAAGTCAATAAAATAAAAATGAAAATACACGGCTGTGACTGCTGGGCCCAGGTGGCAAAAGGAAGAAGTGAAAAATTTTACGAGCCTAGGATAAGTCTGGAGTACGTGAGTTTATAGGGGATTGGGGGTGATGAGCTTGTAATTTATCTTTATAAAACAGTTGTGTGAACCATTTGGACGAGTCAGGTGAGCCATTAGAACTGAGTGTGTTTACTCTGGGTTGGAACTGGGACACCCTTCACCCAGTGGCGGCCCTGGCGTCTGTCTGGGTTGGAACCGGGACACCCTTCACACAGTATAAGCCCTGGTGTCTGTCTGGGTGGGAACCAGGACACCCTTCATGCAGTGGCAGCCCTGGTGTCTGTCTGGGTGGGAACTGGGACACCCTTCACACAGTATAAGCCCTGGTGTCTCTCTGGGTGGGAACCAGGACACCCTTCACGCAGTATAAGCCCTGGTGTCTGTCTGGGTGGGAACCGGGACACCCTTCATGCAGTATAAGCCCTGGTGTCTGTCTGGGTGGGAACCGGGACACCCTTCACGCAGTGGCAGCCCTGGTGTCTGTCTGGGTGTGAACTGGGACACCCTTCACGCAGTATAAGCCCTGGTGTCTGTCTGGGTTGGAACTGGGACACACTTCACACAGTGGCAGCCCTGGTGTCTCCCAACAGGAACAATATCCTTAGTGAATTGAGGCACCTTTGATTTAAAATTAATGTATTATGGGCGGCATCTGTGGTTCAAAGGAGTAGGGTGCCAGTCCCATAGACCTGTGTTGGCGGGTTCAAACCCAGCCCTGGCCCAAAACTGCAAAAATAAATAAATAAATAAATAAAATAAAGAAATAAAAAATAAAATTAATTTATTATTCCCTCTTTTGTCTTGTATATCAAAAACCAAGGAGTCATTCTAAGTGTTCCCATAATTTTGTATATTCTGCTATGATTAATCATGGAAGGATTTTATAATTGTGTTTGCAGAGAACATTTATTTTCAAATTCTTTTTATTTTATTTATTTATTTTTATTTATTTGTGTATTTTTTTATTGTTAAATCATGTTTGTGCACATTAATACTATCACGGGGTACAGTGTGTTGTTTCCATATACAATTTGAAATACTTTCGTCCAGTTGGCCAACATGGCGAAGTGAGGGGGATTGCAGGGATCACACCTATGATTTATCTTTTAAGGGTACATGTGAATCTTTCAAAACATGGATTATTTTCAAATTCTTAGATATCATATCTGCTTCCACTTAAGGAAATAAACAATTTAAATGTAATATGAGAATACACACATTTTCTAAAAGTCCAATGACTTTTTAACAAAAATAAAATTATTCATAGGCAAAGCAAAGCAGACAAATCTAACAACCTATGTTGAATCAAATTCCAAAGTTATGTAGGAATGATGTCTCTGTTTTATTAATAAAATTAAGCTATAATTTTATTATATTATCTTTCCTAATATTTTGGGGGTAATTTGGCATTATTTATTAGTATTCTCTTACATACATTTTAACTTAAAATGAAAAAAGTTGAGTGGCGCCTGTGGCTCAGTGAATAGGGTGCCCACCCCATATACTGAGGATGGTGGGTTTAAACCTGGCCCCAGACAAACTGCAAGAAAAAAATAGCCAGGCATTATTTCTGGCGCCTGTAGTCCCAGCTACTCCGGAGGCTGAGGCAAGAGAATCACCTAAGTCCAAGAGCTAGAGGTTGCTGTGAGCTGTGACATCACAGCTCTACCCAGTGCAACAAAGTGCCCTAAAAACAAAAAAAAACGAAATGAAAAAAGTTACTCATAATGTGATAAGGCAAGTGATAATGTATCTTCTGCATATAAATGTCATGTTAAAAAACATTGTTTTAATTGTAATGATGGGTCTGTTTCACCAGTAAAATACTTTAAACTTAGATTTATTCGAAACAAAACCATAAGTGGAATTCCTCAGCTGTGTACTATTGAACCTCTCGGCATGGTTTCACCATCTTTCCACACCTCTTATCTCAGTGCATAACTGCACATATGGCTTTGTGGGATTTTCTGCAAACGAAATGACAGAGTGATTTAAAAAAACTGATTCTAGTTTGTGTGACGAGCTTGTCTGTCTGTGTGTATATATGTAGCTCAGGCATGTAACAAAAATATGAGGCTAAGGATTATTGCCAAGGGAGAGCGTCCCAAGGAGCGACCAGTTCCAGAATTCTCTTCCTGTTCCATAATTAAGTTACCAAATATGGAAAAGTAACTGAATAAAGGTAAGGTAATTTATATAATAAACACGAGTCCATCTTGTGCAAGTGATGTATATATACACGTACACACACAGAAGCTCCTTGACTTACAATGGGGTTATCTCCTGTTAAATCCATCCTCAGTTAGTAATATCATAAGTTGATAATTCATTGAATATGCATGTAACTTATCAAACACTGCAACTGAGTTTACCCTACCTTAAATGTGCTCAGAACACTTACTTTAGCCTACAGTTAGGCAAAATCACCTAACACAAAGCTTATTCTGTTATAATATGTTGAATAGGTCACATAATTTATTGAATAGTCAACTGGATATTACAGCTTCTGCTGGAAGCAGATCACTTACACACCGTGGTAAAGCAAAAAACTCATTGTGAGTTGGGAATCCCCAACTCACATGAAGTATTTATTCATGCTTGAAAGAAATAGTTTGCATTTAAATATGCATAGTTTTTATTTTAGGGCATAAAATTTATTAGGGTAAAGTTCAATGGAAAAGTTAAATATAAATTCTAATTCAATAAATCCGACTATGTTATCTATCACACAGCAATTTAGGATTTCTGATTGCATAAAAAGGTACTTACATGGACGTTTAAATGGATGGGAGAATATTATGTTATAGTATTGGAAATTTACTGGTCTCATTTGAACAGTGTTGAGACAGCTTGTTTTAAAATGTCAATCCATACAGTTTATTTATAATTGTTATAACCTGAAAAGTTTTATATTTTGTCTTTACAATGTGAGTATGTATATGAGTTTTCAAATTATTTGGAGAAGTAGTTGAGAAAGAAAATTGGAAGAATACTGTTGACTTATTTAAATGGAGGAAAATAAATAGGTAATAGTATGAGAAGTAAAGAATAGTTGGACGCATTTCACATTTGAAGAGAGAATTCAGTCAGACGGAGTCACTGATTGCAAGAAATCCATGGACGCTGGGCAAAGACAGAAGGTGTGAAATATAAAACTAAATTTAGAGTCTGAGTGACAAGAATCTGCAGAAATTGGAAATATTGTTAGAAGAAAAGTTTTTAAATTTTTCCTTGATAATTATTGGGCAGAATCTAAAGACTTTGGGATAAGATCATCCAGGTCTTCTGAACTATTTTTATCTGTTCACCTCCTGAGTTAGTTCAAGTTCAGAGATATATCAGCACTTAAATACAATCACTGAAGTTAAGGAAAAATAAAACATGTTTTTTTTGTTTTGTTTTGTTTTTTTTGGCAGTTTTTGGCCAGGGCTGGGTTTGAACCCACCACCTCTGGCATATGGGGCTGGTGCTTACTCCTTTGAGCCACAGGTGCCGCCCAAAACATGTTCCTTTTGTTCAACTAAAATATATAGGTGGGCTTGTCTAAGTTTTTAATGCATAAGAGTCTATGTTACTAAAACCCAACTCAGTTATTGTCTTTCATCTATCTTTTCTGTTGTATTTGGTTTCACTGAAATTTTGGCAAGGTTATAAATCACACCACTGTCACTTTTCACAGCCTCTCAGTATATAAATTCAAATGGCCCATTCACTTTCATGTGCTTGGGTATTAATATGACCCTAATACGGAACACACATCTTCAGTTTCAGCAAATAACTCTATATACCTAACATCTGCTAAATACTGTATGAAATGCTAAAGTAGAATAAAGAAATTAAACATGACCTTGCCCTCCAGCTGGTCACAGACTAGTGGGAAATATAGCTCTAGAACATAATTCACATATGCCATGATAAGAAAAAAGTGATCGAATAATGTTTTAGTGACAGAATAATTCTCCGGTGTCAGGGAAGGAAGGCTTTTGAGATAAAATTGGAAAGAAATTTCAAAAGTGAATAGATTTCCTTGGGAAAACAAAGGAGGGAGGGTATTTCCAGTGGGATAAAAATCATAAAAGAACAAGTTAGATTTGTGCTCTGTCTATTACTGCTTAAAAGGAAAGAAGTAACTGGAGATTACAATCTGAGTGTGGCCAGGCATCAAGGTTCATTCCTGTTAGCCCAGAATTTAGGGAGCCAAGGTGGGAGAGTCGACTGAGGTTAGGCGCTCAAGACCAGCCTGGGAAACATAGTGAGGGCCTGTCTTTGCAAAAAAAATTAAAAGCAAAATTAGCTCTCCTGGTGGCATATACCTGTTTTCTAACAACTCAGAAGGATGAAGAGGGAGTGTGGCTTGAATCAAGAACTCCAAGGCTTGACTCTGAGTTAGCAGGTCTTGGAGGCATCTGTACCCAGCACTAAAATACTGAGATTTCATCCTGTTTATGACGGGCATTCCATAAAAACATTTATAGTAATAAAATGAAATACTATACCTGGGTCTATGACACATTGCCCAGCCGCAGTATGAAGAATGCATTGAGGGATTTTGGAGGAAAAAAGGAAAGGGTGCCGTTAAGGTAATTGTCCAGGGTATGAAAAATGTATACATATTTTAAGAAAGGAAAAATTATTAAAGTTGCAACACTGAATATATGCCAATAATAAAAGAGAAATAAAAATCCTGGTTAAGCACCTCTCGTAATTACAAAAGTCCAAACGTACTGGAGTCTTAGAATTTTTATATAGTTTTTTCTCCTTTCTTAAAATGTGTATGCATGTTTTGGCATTCTCTGTACATACATATATCTTAGTACTTTTGGTTGTTGGCAGATAAGAGTTTGCTCATTTTAACCTCCAGGAATAAGGGCAGGTTACATGTTAGAAAAATAATCTTCCTTTTAGTATTTACTTCTGGTCAGCCCGATGTCAATGTCACATATTTAAGCTTGGGTGCGAAAAATGGGGACGGCAATGCAACCGAATGAGTAAAGCAAAACAGTTTGAAATGAAAGATGGAAAAAATAAGAGCTCAACTCACTTGTGAATTCTACTTATTATTCTTTTAAAAGCCTTTTATCTATAGTATCCTGCTTTATACTCGAGGAAACCACTCATAAACAGTAATAATAATGGTATGATACATTGTCTCTAGTGAATTCCAGTACTTTCAGTAAAGGCTTGTATAACAACGAGCTTAAACTATATAGCAAAGAATAATTGGAAAGTATGTGCACATATTATACTCTTTATGGTCTCATTTCATATTATTAGATGCTCATAAATATTGTGTGTATTAAAAAGACACAATGCTATGCAAAAAAGAATCCCGTAATTACAGCAGAGAGAATAAGCCCTGTAAGGACAATCAGTAGGTGAACTTCAAAGTATTTATAAAGAAAAAGAAGAGAAAATCGTCATTGGGGGAATTTTTTTATGCTTTTGATTCTGTGCTCATACACTCCTGTTATTGTGACCTGTAAAACTCGGGCATCATTTCACCGTGGTTTGGCTTTTTGTACATCTGGATTTAGTTGGTGGGTTCAGTCACGTGGTCTTTCCCAACATGGGCTTAGTCTACATTTCGTTTTAGGGTTTTGTGTTAAAAGCATTAAAGAAATTTTGAAGATCTGGGGAATCATGCCTAGAAACATGGGTTTCAGCAAAAAGATCAGCGTACACAGCCTTTCATAGTTTCACCCAGGAATATTGTCAATATTGGTCAAATTCAGAAAGTACAGAATATAAAATCATGGTATTCTTTCCATCTGCTAATATACAATATAATTAACCATGTGATGTGTAGGCCCGGCCTCTGTAGCTCAGTGGTTAGGGTACCAGCCACATACACCGAGGCTGGCAGGTTTGAACCCAGCCCAGGCCTGCTAAACAACAATGACAACTACAACAAAAAAGTAGCTGGCATTGTGGTGGGTGCCTGTAGTCCCAGCAATTTGGGAGGCTGAAGCGAGAGAATCACTTAAGCCCAAGAATTTGAGGTTGCTGTGAGCTGTGACGCCACAGCACTCTAACAAGGGCAACAAAGTAAGACTCTGTCTCAAAAAATAAAATAAAAAATGTAATGTATAGGTTATAAGGACCAGATAAAAATCAGGGGGCACTTTAAATCTGTGAAAAATTCTGCATATGCAAAAAAAAATGAAGTGATTGCTCAAAGTATGACTTGTCATGGTGTAAGCTGGAAGTTATAACAGTAGCCAGATGAGAAGCTATTGCAAGGACTATTATAATTATAGCAGTAATAAATAATAAATGATGTGAATATGAATGAATGCAGAAATATTAATACTGTCATAAATTACAATACAACATAACTATATTAAATCGTGTATAATAACATATATGGTATAAAATGGAATGATATTATTTAAAGGTGGGGTAATAATAACACCATAATTCTATAATTAAAATACTAATCAAATACTGTTTTTACATTATTCCATAAGTGTTATGTATACTTTCAAATGAATTCTGTAAAACAATTATTTTCCTAATATTTAAATTTATTTCTTTGAAAAGGCAGTTATAGAAAACAGATGCACAGAAGTATAGAAGAAAATAAATTAAAATAAATAAAAATTAATTTGTATTCAGGTTGTCACAAAGGATACTAAATGGCCATTTTTCTTTTATGAAAAAAATGACTGAGTAGTACTCCATAGTATGCATATACCAAATTTTATTAATCGTTTTAAGTGAAACATCACAAGAACGGGGACACAAACTTGCATACTCATCACCAAATTGCAACTAAATGAGCAACCCTTATGGGCACTTATGGAGGAAAAATCTCAACGAACAGCAAGCCGGGCAGGGGAGAGGGATGGGTGAACTCAGACCTACCGGGGACAGTGCACACTGTCTGGGTGAAGGGCACACAGAACTTTGACTCAATCTCTACAAAACCAAAGTATGCAAACAAAATGTGCACATCCCCTAATCTTCCTAAATAAAAAATACTATGAATCACTACAAAAGAGAGAGATGTACACTGTCCTTTGAATTCTGACACACTTCAAGTGTACTGGCCTCACAATGGAACATTAAAATTGACCTTATAAATCAAAAACAGAAGAAACAAAAAAATAAATTCATAATTTGAAATTTTTCTGAATCCAACTATTTCTAGAATCTAATTCTTAGCATAGCACATACTTTCAACATTCTGGCTGATCATTTGTTAACAGAAATAGTGGTTACAGGATATTGGTGCACTTAAGATCCCAGGCTGAGAGCCAAACTACCAGAGCTGGAATCTCACCTTCATTAATTATCAGCTGTGTACAAGGAAAGATGGAGTCCTTCATGTTCACATGGATGGAGCTGGAAAATGTTCTTCTTAGCAAAGTATCACAAGAATGGAAGAAAAAGTATCCAATGTACACACCCCTATTGTGAAATTAATTTATACCTTTTATATGAAAGCTATAACCTAATAATAGCCTAGGAATATGGGAAGGGGGGGAGAGGGGAGGAGGGAATAGGTGGAGGGAGGGGGATTAGAGGGATCACTTCTGAGGTTTATCATACAAGGGTACAAGTGAATCTTTCTAAGAGTGGCATATGAACATTTTAAAACAATAACTAAAAAAATGACATGAAGGCTATGTTAACAAGTTTGATGAAAGTGTTTCAGATTGTGTGTGAAAACCCCACACTGTACCCCAGAAGTGCATTAATGTACATAGTTACCATTCAATAAAAAAAAAAGAAAAAGGGAATAGAATCAAGGACTGTATTCCTTTTACAATAGTGCCAAAGAAGATGAAATATCTGGGACGTCAAAGATTTCTATAAGGAGAACTATGAAACTCTGAGAAAAGAAATAGCTGAAGTTGTTATCAAATGGAAAAACATACTATGCTCATGCCTGGAAAGAATTAACACTGTTAAAATGTCCATACTACCCAAAGCAATCTACATATTTAATGCAATCCTTTTTAAAGCACCATTGTCATATTTTAAAGAACTTGAAAAAATAGTACTTTGTTTTATATGGAATCAGAAAAAAACCTTGAAAAGCAAATATATTACGCAGAAATAAGAACAAATCAGGAGGTTTTACATTACCAGACTTTAGACTGTACTATAAATCTATCGTGATCAAAACAGGGTGGTACTGGCACAAAAACAGAGTGATGGATTTATGGAACAGAATAGAGAACCAAGAGATGAACCCAGCTACTTATCATCATTGGATCTTTGATAAGCATATCAAGAACATTCAATGGGGCAAAGACTCATTATTTAACAAATAGTGCTGAGTGAACTGGCTGGCAACCTGTAGAAGACTGAAAGTGGACCCTCACCTTTCACCATTAACAAAAATTGATTCTCACTGGATAAAAGATTTAAACTTAAGACATGAAACTATAAAAATACTAGAAGAGAGTGTAGGAAAAGCACTTGAAAAAATGAAGTGGGAGAATATTTTCTGAGGAGGACCCTTGAGGAACTGAAGCAACACCAAAAATACGTTACTAGGATCTGATCAAACTAAAAAGCTTTTGCACAGTCAAGAGCACAGTAAGTAAAACAAACAGAAAACCTTCAGAATGGGAGAAAATTTTTGCAGGTTATGCTTGTGACAAAGATCTGATAACCAGAATCCACAGAGAACTCAAAATAATCAATAAGAAAAGAATAAATAACCCCATTTCTATGTGGGCAAGAGACTTGAACAGAAACTTCTTTGATGAAGATAGGTGCATGGCCTACAAACACATGAAAAAATGCTCATCATCTTTAACCATAAGAGAAATGCAAATTAAAACCCCTTCAAGATATCATCTAACTCTAGTAAGATTAGCCCACATAACAGAATCCCAAAACTACAAATGTAGCGTAGATGCAGAGAGAAGGGAACACTTCTACA
Source organism: Galago senegalensis (assembly GCA_963575145.1). Taxonomy (NCBI): domain Eukaryota; kingdom Metazoa; phylum Chordata; class Mammalia; order Primates; family Galagidae; genus Galago; species Galago senegalensis. Next base: position 6,710 of record CAUYTI010024313.1, on the reverse strand, counting down.
CTGCTGGTGGGAATGCAACTTAATACAACCTTTTTGGAAAGAAGTTTGGAGAATACTCAAGGATCTAAAAAGTAGACCTACCATTCAATCCTGCAATTCTTCTACTTCATATATACCCAGATGATCAAAAATAATTTTACAAGAAGGACATTTGCACCAGAATGTTTATTGGAGTCCAATTCATAATTGCCAAGACATGGAAACAACCCAAGTGCCCACCTACCCATGAATGAATAAACAAATTGTGGTATATGTACAACATGCTATACTATGCAGCCATAAAAAAGATGGGAGACTTTACATCTTTTATGTTTACCTGGATGGAGCTGGAACATATTCTTCTTAGTAAAGTATCTCAGGAATGGAAGAAAAAGTGTCCAATTTCTTCAATACTACTATGAAATCAATATATAATCACCTACACATTCATATGAATAATAAAACACAACTATAGTCCAGAAAGTAGAAGTGAAGAAGAGAGAGAGGAGGGGGGAGGGAGGAGGTGGGATGATGCTGGGTATTTGGGGTGTCTCACCTAATGTGCATAATGCAGTGGTACATTTCAAAACTATTAAGAAGAGAGTATCATCGGGATGGACGTGTTAATTAGTGCAATGTAAGCATTTCACATTGTATATCAAATCAGTACACTGAATCCCATAAATGCATCAATGTACACATTTCTGATTTAATATAAAAAAAACTTACGTCTTAAGAAAAAAAGACAATGCTGCTGCCTGTGCTACTTACTAGATGTCGGTCTTTGTCAAGCAACTTCAGCTCTCTGGGCCTCAGCTTTCACATTTGTGAAATGAGAGGTTTGGAATATAACTAGATCTTTATTTATCAACAGTTTTATTCAAGTATCATTCACATACCATAAAATCCACTTATTTTAAGTGTGTGATTCAATGATTTTTAGTAAATTTGCTCTGCTGTAAAACCATCATCACAATATAATTTTAGAATATTTCCATTGTGTCAAAAAGAAACTTCATTCCCATTTCTTATTTAGATAATCTTTTAAAATGTTTTTTCTAACTTTTCCATTTCTGGGCTTATGAAGTTTAGTAGTTCTTTGCTACTTACAGAACCAAATCCAAATTCCTCATTGTAACATTCAAGATCCTTTATGATCTATAAAATCTATCTCTTTCATTTTTGGATTTTATGTTTGGCATCTCAACACCTTATTTTATTAAGAGATCCTAGAAGGCAGTTGCTATATCTAAGCCAGCTATGTATCCTTAACAACTCCCAGGGTAGGGTTTTGTAAATAATAACAATTAATAATGATGATGAAAAGTGGCTGGGAGCTAAATTAAATATCTAACCGTCCAGGAACTGTTTTAAGTATTCTTACAATTATCAACTCATTTAATCCTTATAAAGATCTTGTAAGATAGGTACTATTGTCCCAATCATTTTAAAGATGAAGAAACTGAGGCACAGAGAGGTTACATACTTGCCAGGACCACAAAGCTAGTTAAGTAGCAGAGCTGAGATTTGAATTCAGTTCAGTTCCAAAATATACACTCTTAACTCCAGTAAATTTTCAAGCCAGGTGAAGCTTAATAAATATTAACTGAACAAACTCTAAGAAAATGTAATTAGTAAGTCTAAGTGCTTAACTGACACAAAAAGTAATGAGAGTAGGGAAAAGTATATATGACCTAATTTTTAAAAAAATTCTGAAACAGATAGGAAAGTCACTGAACTTTAGGGTAGAACTGAGGTGCTACAAAAATGGTGGTTGAACCCTAAGTTATAACTTAAAGATAGTTTCTTCCTCATACATAGGTGTCAGTGGGAACATAAATTTGTAGTATCTAACTGAACATATGCATATTCTATGACTCAGAAATTCCACTACCATACATATTCCAACAGAAATGCATATTTATATCAAAATTAGTAAAAGCCAGAACTGGAAATTCCCCATTAACTAAAGAATGGATTAATCATATGTACCATGTTAACAAAATGGAATACTATACCAAAATGAGAATGATCTCTAACTTCAAGGAATAATATGGATGAATCTTTCACAAAATGTTGGCTCGGCACCTGTGGCTCAAGTGGCTAAGGCACCAGCCACATACATCTAAGGTGGCGGGTTCGAATCCAGCCCAGACCCGCCAAACAACAATGATGGCTGCAACCAAAAAATAGCCGGGCATTGTGGCAGGCGCCTGTGGTCCCAGCTACTTGAGAGGCTGAGGCAGGAGACTCGCTTGAGCCCAGGAGTTGGAGGTTGCTGTGAGCTGTGAAGCCAGGGGGATACCTTGAGGCTCTGTCTCAAAAAAAAAAAATGTTAAGCAACAGAAGTCAGACACACAAAAAATGTATGAATGTATTAATTTATATTAAGTACAACAGAAGGGCAAAACTAATGTATCTTGTAGAAATGAGGATGGTGGTTTACCTTTGGGAGAAGTATTGACTGGAATGGGGCATAAGGAAGATTCTGGTTCTGTTTTTTTTTTTTTTTTTATCTTAGTGCTGGTTACATGGGTGTGTCTAGTTCGTAAACATTCATTGAGCTATACATTTATATTGAGAGAGGATACCAGAGAGGGGCGAGGTCTGGGAGAACAGGTCTTTTCTCAGGGAGACCACAAGGATGCACCTGCAGGGCCCTCTCTATGGTGACTCAGCTCTTAGGAATTTATAGGCTTAACTCCCTGGAACTTGAAAATTTCCAAGTTCTCTGAAACCCTGTAGTTGCATAGGGGCTGGAGTAGCATCTCCCACTTGATTCAAACTGGCCCATGGGAATGGTGCCTGTGGGGTGGAACTTTTTGACTGTCAATAAAAAGGGAAAGATCAAGCCAGTCAGGGAGCAACACCATTTGGAAATCTTCTATGCTGTAAGCTCCTGGCCAATGAATAAAGCCCTTCCTCTTATAACTATGGTGTTTGAGTGCTCTTTCTCTTCCTTGGGCCTCATCTTCCAGCAACATTTTTGGTTCCCAGACTAGGAAGCAAGATCACCCTTGGAGAGAACATGCACCTGGTAGTTGCTGCCAATCCTCTGGACACCCACGTGGGGGCCCCCAATCCACCTGGGCGACATGAACCACTGAGCACGCCAGGGAGGCAGTTTGGCCTCCCTGTGTGGACACCTCGACTGGGCTGAGAAGGGACCATAGCGGCGGGTCTTCGAGGAATCAAACACCAGGAGGAACTGGCATATAGGAACAGGTACCTACACAGGGAGACGTCTAAAGCAAGGTAGGATCTGTTTGGGGCCCACTACAATTTTAGTGGAAGAGAAGCCTGATCACCTCCTGGGGCATTAGATCGCTGGCAGGAAAACAGGGAGATGTCTGAAGCAAGGTAGGATCCATTTGGGGCCCACTATAATTTTAGTGGAAGAGGAGCCTGATCACCTCCTGAACGTTAGATCGTCAGCAGATTTGTTGACAGTGTGAGGACCAGATCAACTCCATTTTGTTATTCACATAAGTTCTGTTCCTGGGCCTCTGGCCTCCAGGGTTCATCCTGCAGCCCTCCGCATTCCATTCTTAGTTGCTTATTCCATTCCTAGTTGCTCAACATCTGCAGGGCCCACCCTGCAGCCCTCCTCATTCTTTCCTGGTTGCTCAACCATGTAGTGCCACCTTGCGCAACAGAGCATAAGCCCCCAATTCCTTGTTAACTAAGTCACCTTATTGCAATAAACAGTAAGTTTCTATTACCTTAAAATACAGGTAACCAGGTTACACCAACTCTAGCCCCCGGTTAAGGGACCCCCCACCCCTTACCTGTACCAATTCAAATTCACCTTTCTTAGTGAAATCATCCATCACCAATGCAAATCCTCCTTTACTTCCTCCTTTACTAATGAAATCACCAACCACCAATGAAAAGTGTACTCATACCCGACCCTACCCCTCTTGCTTTCTGTACCCCATAAAAACTGCCTTCACCCCGAGTTCGGGGCTCGTCCTCGGCTTACATGCCAGGAGAGTCCAGGCCCAGGCCTCCCGGGCCTGAATAAACTCATCTCATGCCTATTACATTGGAGCGAGTCTCGAGTTTTTCGGTTGGGGCTACTTCGGGAGGCTTTCTCGGACCCAACAAAACAATCAGTGTAAGGCAAATACTCAGCTCAAGAGCCAGAACACTGCCAGGGAGTCAGAAGACCCTCATGTTGCCCTTTCCTTCCTTCCCCTGCTCCTCATGAAGGTAATCCTTGGCCTTATTTCTAGGGAGAATCCCTCCTTGCTTCTTCTATTTAGTTTAATTGATTTAGTTGCACTCCATACACTATAGTTTAGTTTTGCACATGCGTCTTTCACAGAAATAAACTTACACACAATTACTAACCCCATGCATTATTTTGTATCTGGTTTCCTTCACGCGACATTATATTTAAGAGATTTACTCTGCGGTATGTATTTACAGCATACTTGTTTCTTTCACTATACAATATCCTTTTCTCCAAATACACCATAATTTGATTTTTATTATGGTAAAGCATATATAACAAGATTATTTTAACCATTTTAAGTGTACAATTCAGTGGCATTAAGTAGACTCACAGTATCATATAACCACCACCATTCTCTATTTCTAGAACATTTTCATCATCACAAACAGAAATTCTGTACCCATTAAATAATAATTCTCTAATCTTCCCTCCCCCCTTACACTCTCTATTTTCCATGTCCATGAATTTGTCCATTCTAGGTATCTCACGTAAATGGAACCATACAATAGTTGTCCTTTCTGACTGGCTATTGCACTTAGCATGTTTTCAAGGATCATTTATGTTCTAGCAAATATCAGAACTTCACTTCTTTTTTTTTTTTTTTTTCAGTTTTTGGCCAGGGCAGGGTTTGAACCCACCACCTCCAGTATACAGGGCTGGCGCCCTACTCCTTGAGCCACAGGTGCTGCCCAGAACTTCACTTCTTTTTAAGACTGAATTAACATTTCATTATAAGTGGACATCACCTTCTGCTGATCCACTTATCTGTGCCTGGCACTTGAGTTTCTGCCTTTTATCTATTGTAGATCGTTTGAATAGGAATACTGGGTTACAAGTATTTGTTAGAGTCTCTGCTTTCAATTCTTTTGCAAATATACATAAGGGTGGAATTTCTGGATCATAAAGTATTTCTATGATTAACTTTTTTGGGAGACATCAAACTGTTTTTCATAGCAGCTATACCTTTTTACATTTCTACCAGTAATGTGCAGTTGCTCATTTCACCACATCTTCGTCAACACTTGCTATTCTCTGTTTTGTTTTGTTAGATATTCTTGTTTGTTTCTTTTAATACCCTGTAGTCATATTTCTTTTATTGTTGCTGTATATTTGGATTTTTAGTCTGGGTCGATTAGAAATAATGTGAATAAGAGCATTCTTCCATTTGTTTTCTATAAGGGAACACATTGCCAATGGATAGCTACCTCGAATTGGGATTGCTCAGTCATGGGAGTATTCAACATTAGGAGAAAATATCCAACAGTACTTCAGAGTGTTTATACCAAATTTCAACCTGCCAGAATATATCCAAGTCCCTGATGCCCTTGATATTACAAGGAATTTAAATTTGGGCCATCTGGTAGGTATATGATGATAGCTTTTCTTGTTGTGATTTTGCATGATTTTTAATGACACTGAACACTTTTTTAACATTTATTGGATGTTTGATATCCTTTTTTAAGAACAGCCTGTTCAATAATGAGCTGGTTGATGAAAAATCTTTGTCTAAGTTTTTTCCTAGTGCATTATTCATCATCTTCTTGTAGAGTTTTAGAAGTACCATTTATGTTCTGACAAGCTCTGTATTAGTTAAATGTATTGCAAATACCTGATTTGTTTCTTATGTGTGTTTGCAGGGCTTTTTTTTTTAAAATGTCCATAAAGACATTTTCAAATATTTTTTTTTGTTTTCTTTGTTCACATGAAAAATAATCTCCTACACGTTTTTCTGCACCTTCATTTTCCCTGATTAATGTATTTTGCAGTTTCCCCAATCTGTACAAGGTGTTCCTTCCCATTCATTTGTGTGACTGTATAATAATCCACTATAGTGTTTATTGCAGAAGCTGCTTATTGAATCTTGTGCGACCCCTCATTTATAAATAATGCTGCCATGAATATCTTTGTACATATATCATTTTGCAAGCATATCTGTAGGATAAAGTCCCAGCAGCAGGATTGCTGCATTTAAAGAGTAGACCTTGGAAAGATAATGCCAAAAACCTCCAGGGATTCTATCCACCCATCTTCCAACTTCCACAATGCCAGTGCCTATTTGTCAACAAAGTACAGTGGATTGGCCACCCTTTGCATTTCAACCAATCTATGAGGAAAGAAATTGGCATTTAGTTGTAGTTTAAAATTGCCACTGTAGGTTCAGCGCCTATAGCTCAACCGGCTAAGGCGCTAGCCATGTACACCTAAGGTGGCGGGTTCGAATCCCCAGCCCGGAGCCACCAAACAACAATGATGGCTGCAACCAAAAAAAAAAAAAGTAGCCGGGCATTGTGGCGGGCACTTGTAGTCCCAGCTACTTGGGAGGCGGAGGCAAGAGACTCGCTTGAGCCCAGGAGTTGGAGGTTGCTGTGAGCTGTAATGCCACAGCACTCTACCCAGGGGGACGGCTTGAGGCTCTGTCTAAAAAAAAAAAAAAAAAAAAAAAAAAAGATTGCCATTGTTTACGAGTGGAAAGCTTCTGTTTCAAATGTATAAA